>VDFB02147413.1:86089-146387 GCA_007258455.2 Sequoia sempervirens | reverse complement strand
CTCTAAGGTCAATTGGCTAATGGCAAGACTCTTAGACCCACTCTACGAATCTCCTTTGATGCAAGGGAGGGACACCCTTTTAGGTTATGTATCACCTTTCTCTTATGACAGTTGACAGGTAGGGGTCTCCTACTATGGAAGGATGACACAAATAACCCTCTATGTGGAAATTCACAAGCCCAAAAGGCAAGTGTCTTATGCAAGCTAGGGATTTTTGTCTCACTAAAGGGAGCCAAATGTTGAGTGTAAGGATCTTATGGGTGTGATGCTACACCCCTACACTAAGAATATCGCCAAAACTCAATCAAAGGGTGGTTTCTAACTATTTGCTTCTTAATATGTATTTTGGGATATACCAGTGCCTCTACATGTGGCGTTTCACTCAATTAATAGGCCTCCTAGTCCTTAGAAAGGGATTTGATGCATCTCAAGGATACTGAGGGAGACATCCATCTGTATAGGACATCCACACCAAGTGATTGATTACTTTCATCACAACCGCATTATTTATATAGTAGTCCAAAATGAAAGTACCACTTGGGTTGTTCCCTCTCACAAATCTGGAGGTAGGCCCTCTAAGGGTAAACAAAAGTGAGACACGTATGTTCTTTTTAATCCCAAAAATTGCACGAAGCACAAGGAGAGATCATAAAAACACATTTTTGTCACACCTGCATGATGTTCATTTAAAAAAAAAAAAAAACCAAATGTGTGGGTGATTATGCAAATTCCAAAAGATAGTTTTGATTCTCAAGATCACCAAATGGCATGAGAGAAGATAATACACACCTAGAGGAAAAATGCAAACCATAAGATAATGAAGACAATGATTTATTTTAACCCTGAAAGCAATATGTGAAAGAAGACACTTGATGCAAGGTTAATTTTAGATCCAATGAGTAGATATGCAAGTCAATTTTAAACCCAATGAGTTAATATGAAAGTTGTTATAAATTTTAGCCCAAATGAGTGAATATCCAAGTCAATTTTAACCCAATCAGTGTGATTAAACAAAATTAGAAAAATGAGGCAAGACAACAAGTTATCAAAATCAAAAGAGAATGCCTCCTTTCCACCTATGCCACATGTTGCAAAGCCAATATTAGTACCAGAAAATTCCTAAGCTACCAAATGTAAGAAAAAAGAATTGAAAAATTCTAAGAAAATTAAAGATTCTAGAAAACAAGTAGTTGCATCACTATAATTGGCAATTGCAGCTCAATTTTTTTGGCAGATGCGGCTTAGAATTTTCAACTATAGTTTTTAGGTTGACGACTACGAATTTTAGGATAGCAAGTGTGGTGAACCCCTTCACAGTTGCGGTGAATAACTTGTAACTACAAAACACAAGAAAAACACTTAATTTCGATCAAACCAAAAACCAAGAAAATATGATATGACTGCTAATTGATAAAACCTAAAACCAGAAACCTAAAAAAATGAGAAAATCTAAAAATAAATGTAAACTAATGAAGCTATGATGTCTCAAGAAATTGTGGTGATGCCCTAAGAAGATGCATCACATAAACTTGTAGCTGCAAAACACCACAAAAATAAGCGATATCAACCAAACTAGAGACTAATTACGATGTAAGCCTAATATTAGATGATGAAAATAAAAATAGTAACCAAGATTAAACCAAAAATCCAAAATGAAAGAAACCCTAATGATATTCCTAGTTCTGAAGCAATTGCGGCTTTCCAGGCCCCAGTTGTGTCGCACTACCTTTCGGCAGTTGTGACGTTTCCACTTTTGATTGTGTCGCAAACTTGAAAAACTAAAAATTTCAATTTTTTTTGCAAAATATTGTTATATTCATGCCAGGTTCACCAATGTAATCTAGGGTAAAGATCTATGTTAATGTAAAATAGCATAAAAACTAACCCTAATCCAACAATAGAGCACAAATTGTTAGAGTAATAAGTTATTATGCTTAATTAATTACATCACATTGATTAATTAATTAAGTCACTTATTCCTCTTTATTACTTAAGCTAAACTTAGGCACATTTATTAATTAATTATTAATTATTAAGTGTGCACACTAGGTTTCATTTAGGGTTTCCTTTTAGGGTTTCTTGATCTCCTTCATAAGGATTGATCACTTTGTAATAATTGATTCTCTTAATGCATTTTTACTGAGAGGTTTACAGAGAACATCTTTTTCGGTTCTTCATATCTTTTGCATGTGACAGGTATCCATCTTGCATGCAGGTGATCTTGGATTCTAAGACAAATAAGCATAAAAACATGAAATATAAAGCAATATCACCATAAAGTCTTTATGCTTTCATTGATTGACCTCCATTGCTCTTCTCTATCTTGCTTTAGTGTACTTAATGCCCTCAAATTTGAGTGTGAAATAATGAGCCTATGACAATGACTAGAAAAATATCGAAGATTGTTATCTCATAGTAGTAGCATGTACTTGCATATGAACTAGACATAGTTAAGATGTAGAAATGACAATGATAGGGGTCTTTTATAGAAAGGACAAATTTGAATGAACGGTTGAGATTGAATTTCAATAAGATATGTCAATCAATGGCCATGAAGAATGAAAGTTGTAGTATGGAATAGAGTTAGGGATAAATTAAGGCAAAGATAAGGAATGGATGGTGAAGATTGAATTATAAGATAATTCAATCAAGGGCTAGAATTAAATGAGATTTCAAGAGATAAGATTTGATGTGGAAGATAAGATTAACATAGAAAAAGAGGTTGTAGGAGAAATTCAAATGAATAATTAAATAATAAAAGTATTATTTAATTATAGAGGACATGTGACAAGTTGTCTTTTTCATTAAATAACAATTTAATTCAAAAGTGGGACATGGGTAATTAAATAATAAATATATTATTTAATTAAAGAAGACATGTGACAAGCTGATTTTTGAATTAACTAATAATTTAATCCAAAAATAGGAAGATGACAAATTACTAGGCAAATAAATAAATAAAATTTATTTTATTTAATGATAGAAAAAGCTAATGAATAATTAAATAATTATTTAATTATAGTTGAAAAATAAAATTTATTTAATTGTAGTAGAAAGGGACATTAGTGGCATAATTAAATAAATAGAATTCATTTAATTAATCAAAAGATGAAATATAAAGCTAGGAATAAACCAATTAAATAATTAAAATTATTTAATTAATAGAAGACTTATGACTTCAGGAAATAATTAAATAATTAAAATTATTTAATTATCAAGGGTGAAAAGAGGAGATGATGGAGAATTAGAGTTCACGGGCCTAGGACAATTTTTACTATCTACACACACCAATCAAAGTGAGTAGGGGGAAACCCATTCAGAAATTAAGTTAGATGAAGAGATGAGAGATCAGTTAGCCAAAGAACTATCAAGGGATACAAAGAAAGTAACCCCTCCCAAGTTCAATGACTAAGTAAGAGGGGATGTCCCTTAGGCCTGGTTGATAGAGATGGAAAAATATTTTGAAATCCATAATTATTTTGAGGTAACAAAGGTTGTTTGGGGGGCATACCAATTGGCCGATGAAGCATCCACATGGTGGATGAACAAGAAGATAGAGCTAGGGGTGAGCTCACTGAAATTAACCTGGGATGAGTTTGTGGCCATATTCAAATGAAGGTGGCTACCCCAATTATATTTTGATCAAAAGCTAACATTTTTCTAGAATCTAAAATAGGGTGAATTATATATAAATGAATATTGGGAGAAATTCACTCGCCTCCTCAAATATGTTCCACAATATCAGACAAATGAACGGTTTTGAATTTAAAATTTTATAATGGATTTGAATACCCATATTGGAGGGGAAGTGGATATACACGGTTTAACCACCATGCACCAAGTATATAAAAAGCTATTAAATAGGAGCAAAGGCTCAAATCCATTGCGAACTACAAAGAAAGGAATCGAAAGAAGTACAACTAGTCTCAGTCCTCTCAACCTTTCAAAAGAAAGGGAGATAAATAATAATTTCATAGGAATGGTGACAGGGGTCACCGTGGAAATTGAAACAAGGACCGTAAGGACAAGAGGAATTGAGGTAATAATAATAATAACAATGGGAAGAAGAGTGTAGAAAATGCAAGGAAATCTACTAAGAGGCGGGGACACTAGGGGGGTGTTTTTCATGTGGTGGTAATCACTACACCAACCAGTGTTCCAACAAAGCACCGAGGCCTCCACCCCAAGGGAATTCTCTACCAACACAAGAAACTGCTTTCTAGCAAAGAATACATGTGACATTGGATAATAGGTAGGAATAATACCATACTACACTAATAGAAACTACAAGTATGTTATTTGGTGTACCTATTTCAATTTTGATAGATCCTAGAGCAACATAATGTTTTGTGTCTCCTAAAATGTTAAGAGCTCAAGTAGAGAAATGTTTGTTTGAGGCTAGGATAGAATCGCCAAGCTTTTCAATAGAAGTTAACCTGTACATGGCCCCCTTAGGCTCCTACAATGTCATACTAGGAATCAATTGGTTGTGGAAGTATAGGGAAAAGGTGGATTGTTTTACCAAATTAGTAGATTACTTAGATGACTTAGGAAATAAAGTGTTCCTGCAAGGAACTTCCAAGGAGGTCAAACTAGGGAAAATATCTTCCATGCAACTGAAAAGGGCTAAGCAAAGAGGTTTCCAAATATTCATAGTCAAAATGGAGGAAATAGAAGAGCCAATGGATAGTAAATATTTCATTTTCTTTGATGATCTAATGTTCTATGAATCCTAGAAAATTCAAGGAGAAGGAGATGTAAAAACTTTGGGTAAGAACGTTCAAATTTGGACAAATACCCCTTTCTCCAAAACTTTGAGGAAATATTTCTAGATAAATTTCTCGGGTTACCTCCAAAGAGATCTTTCAACTTCTCCATTGATATTATACCAAGATTGAAGCCAATCTCCAAAGCTCCTTACCAAATGACCACCATTGAATTGATGGAGTTGAAGGCATAGTTATAGGAGTTGTTAGAAAAGGGTTTGATAAGACCTAGTGTCTCACCATGGGGAGCACCGATGATTTTTGTCAAGAAGGATGGAACTTTATGATTATGCATTGATTATCGTATGCTCAATAAAGCCATGATCAAGAACAAGTGTATACACCTAAAATCAGTCAAGACAATTAATTAATTAAATACTAGTTATTTAATTAATGACTCCTTTTATTTCATCTACTTATAAATAAATTCCCAATTTATTTATATAGTTCACACTTTTCTAAATTATTCGTTTTAAACCAAATTATTCTAAATTTAATTAAATAAATAAATGTCAATTGATACTTTATTTAATTAAATATCTTCTCACTAAGTTTGAATAATACCAAATTCAAATTTAATCACATGTCTAAAACAGTTTTTGGCACATCATCAAGTGTCACATGTATTTAAAAATGACTAATATTTAAATTGCATTATTCTCAATCAATTCCATAACAAACTTTGGACACATGACTCTCTCATACATTTGGCATGTTGCCCTTGATCAAGGGAACATCCTCCATGGTTCTCCCATTTCCATTGTTCATCTCTCATGCTAAGATATTAACCGTTGATTGCTGCCACATCACAAGATGCTTTGGAAATCCTATAAATACAAGCCCATTCTATAACATTTTACATCCCAACTTTGAGTAAACTTATTATGCAGGAATAACATTAGAGTATTTGGAGTATTTAGAGTTTGAGCATTTAGCATTGTCTTATCATTTTAGTTTAGAATCATGTCTTAATCCATAGTTGCATTTTAGTTATCGTCTTAGTTTTCATACAACATTTGCATCATAGAATTTAGCATCATTATCTATTATCATTTATAGCAACATTTAATACCATGGCTTCAATCACATAGTTTATCCTTCATGTAGTAATTTAGATTCTTGTATTTACATCTTGTTTCTTAGACCTTGTCATCCAAACCAGTTATAGTGCAATATACAAATCTGAGAGCACTAATGATTTAAAGGATCCTTGAGAATAGAGAACAATGGAACGGTTTCAAATATTTGTTTTCTGCAATTAGATTAGTTTTATGATTCAAATCTTTAATGTAATATGTCTCATTGAGTTTGTGTGTTTATTATTAACCCCCACAATTCACACTTACATAAATTGGCACCCACAGTGGGGCTAGCCCCATTTTTAACAATTTTTGGAAAAGTTATTTCGTAGATTCTAGACATGAATTTCTTTTGGCATGATCATGAGCTCTTTCAACACATATGACAAATATTTCAGCGCATTTGATTTATGTTATGATGCATACAACAAATCTTTCAGTGCATTCAATTTTTGTTATGGCACATACGATATTTCTTTTGACACATCGAGCATCTATTTTAGTGCATACATGGAGTATTTTAGCGCATTTGTTTAACACATTAGCACATTCAATACCTGCTATAGCACATTGAGTTGTTCTTTTAGTGCACTTGGCTATTATTTTAGCGCATTCGAATAATCTTTTAGTGCATTGGATGACTGTTTTAGCACATCTGTTTAATTTTGCAAAATTTTAAAATTCTAAGAACTAATTAATGTTTTATGTGTTGCAGGTGCATGATATGCTGGTCAAAGATAAATTTATGCAATTACTGATGATTTATGCAGGGGATGGAACTATTTAATGCTTTCTTTTGATTAAATTAGGAACATAGTTTAATTAAAAGGTTAAAGAACCCCTTGTCTTTTGTGCTTGAAGTGATAGGCCTATGCTCTCCCCTTTAACTGGGTGACTAGAATGCCAGACTCACTATTTTATGCTTTATTAACACCTTTAGAAGGCCTATCGTAGTGGGAAAAAAGTACTCACCCTACGAGAATGGCCTAAGTGGGAACAACCAAAGCCAGGTTTTCCAACCCACTATAATCAAAAACGAATTCGGGGAAAGTCCAAAATTCGACGGTAGTGTGCAAGATAACCGTCCCCAAAGCCTTTTTTCTAAAGGTTGGGAAGTCTCCTGAGGGAGTTTATTTATTGTTGCATTAAACGGAAACCCTTACTATGAACCTTAGTGGAGAAGCCAACTAAGTCAATTTTCGAACACTTTCTATATCACAATGCAAGGGGAGGGAAGAATTTGCCCCCAAGACACTCACCATTTAACTATTAGAGATCCCTAGCCAAAAGTGGAGGATTCAACTTTGTTTAAGACTTGGGAAAGGAAAAAAAATGGGTGTCCTCTAGGGGGTGACATAACTGTGTGAGCTGACACAGTTTTAAGATGTGGGCTATGGTATTTTAAGTGACCCTTGAGAATAGAAAAGTGCTTGAATTGTATTCTCTTATGTTATACCTATGGAAATCAAAAGAATCAAACCAAATTCTTGAATACACACTGAATGTTTAGCTCCTAGGTGGAAATAATTGTTTGACAACTTGCTGCTATGTTTAGAGTCAAAATTCAAGAAATCATCCATTTGAACACTTGATTCTCACAACTTACAAACTGGAAACCAAGCAAAATTCACTGTCCATCCAATCACACCTTGGAAACATTCAAATTCGCAAATTAAAAATCCAAATAACCAGACAGACTGTCAAAAACACTATTTTTTTCTAGATTAGCACATTTATTTCCTATTATAGTGAATTGTTTCCATCTGCTAGCACATTGAGCACATTTTCCAGAGCATCAACTCATTGTTTTAGTGAATACAACATCTATTACAGTGTATTCATATCATATTTTAGCACATTCATACACTGTTCTGGTGCATCCATTGCTTTTCCTGATGCATTTGAGTCATCTTACAACACATAGAGTCCACCTTTTAGCGCATTCACCCTCTGTTCTAATGCATACAAAAAATATTTTAGCGCATTGAGTCAATATACAGACACATCCATTCATTGTTATAGCACATCCATGCTATCTTCTAGCACATCTGTGCAATATTTTAGCGCATCCATTAAATGCAAAACCTGAGAGTTAAATTTGTCCCCTGTTTCACATTTTGAACTAGAATTGAGAATTTTTTCCAGAACAAAGTCATTCCTCAGTCACAAAAAAGTCTTAAACTTGTTAAAAATGACCTCTACAAGTGGAATTCTTCAAAATACACCAAGATCTAATATCTCAAAGTGCCTAAATCATCAAACTTATCACACCTTTGATTATTAAGCCAAGTTTCATCATTAGGATTTGTCATCCTTTCATCACAAAAAAAAATCTTTATAATCAAATTAAACTTAGTCTCATTAATAGAATTTGTCATTTTGTTTGAGTTAGTTTTCATCCTTGGCACTCTTCCAAACAAAGATCAAAGTTTAGTCCAATTATAACACTTGTATGCCCGTTCAAACAAGATTACAAAAGCATAAAATCAAGAAAAAAGAACTTGAAACTCAAAACATCAAAACTCAGAACACCATGGTTGAACCTGAAGAAAATCCTTTCCATGGAATCCACAGCACTAAAGGTGAAGAAATAACTAAGAAATCTAACATGTTGAACAAGATCCAAATTTACACACGTGCTTAGAAAAGATTTTTGAAAGAAATGGGAAAAAATACTTACTAATGCTGGCTAAACAAGGTGTCAAATTTCCTGATGACTTTCATATTAATCAATTGAAAGCACCTCCTAAAACTCCTGAAAATGAATCACAAAATACAAAACAAGTGGTTTCCTTAACTCATCAAATGAAAAACCTCCAACAACAAATTCTTGACATGCAAAGGGGAACCTCAAAACGATACTTGATACAAGACATTTTCCCATATCCTTTTGATCAAGATATCAACAAGATTCCTTTTCCCCAACATTGTGAATTCCCAAAGTATGATAAATACAATGGTAAAACAAATCCAATAGATCATGTGAGGTAATTTTGAACCATGAATCTTGAGTTTTCACATGAAGAAACTTACTTGATGAGATTGTTTCGACACAACCTAGGTGGACAATGCCTTGAACGGTTTTCCAAACTTGCACCCCCAATTAAAAACTTTGAAGAGTTGGTTAACAAATTCAACAGTCAATACTCTTATAACATCCAACATGATATAATGATGAAAGACCTTTGCAACTTGAAACATAAAAAGGGTGAGTCATTCCTCATATTTTTGAAAAAATGGAGAAGACTATTTGTAAGATATTCTTGTCCCATACCTAAACAGGAAAAGATGGAAATCTTTATTGATAACCTAAATGATGATATGAGCTAAAGATTAGAATTACAATGCCTGCCTACCTTTGAAAAATTTATTGAAAATGGAATCAAAATTGAAGAAGCTTTGGTCAAAAGAGGAGTCATAAAGATTTACAGTGAAGGAAATAACTCAGCAAGCTCCTCCAAAAATTACAACAGTGGTGATAAACCAAAGTTTTTGCAACCAAATAAAATTTTTGGTAACAATGATGGTGCAACTGAAACACAAAATTCAAAACCAATATTTAACCTGATAGTAATTTCCACCAAAACCAATCAAAAAAACAATCTAACCAACAATCATAACGAAAACCAAAATGTCATTCAAAACAACAATCAAGGTAATGTTGAATCTAGAAGACCACCATATCAAACATCCTCCAATCGAATAAGATTCACACCTTTGGTAAAATAATTAGAATCAACCTTAAAGGAGCTTCTTGCAGCCAAGGTTATAACATTACTAGAGGCAAGAAATTGGGAACCACAAGTTAAACCTCCATGGTGGAATGATGCACATTATTGTGACTTTCACATAAACAAAGGATAGAAAACCAATGATTGCATGCAATTGAAACATTTGATACAAGACTTGATTGATAACAAGGCCATATTCGTAGAAGGACCTCAAACAAAAAATGATCATGGAGCATTCAAGAACCCTCTACCAAACTATGAAAAAGGGGGGTCCTCTTCATCAACTACCAAAGGAAAAAATGTGAACTATGTTTATGATTCTACCATTCATTGTGTTGAGGTAGTTGAACATCAAAATCAAGGGCCAAAGAAACATTGTTACAACTGAAACTCATCACCATGATATCAACATCAAATCACATCAAATTAATGATATTGTACTAATAAATTTGATCACAAATGTTGTTGCAAGTGACAATCAAATTAATGTCATTAAAATCAAAGGAAAAGAAGACAATTCACTAGCCAACGCAATCACAAGAGAGAAAGCTAAAGTGACATTGAAAGGAGTTGCTGCCTCCTCTGCATTCAAAACAACTGCTACCCATGCAACTCAATACAACATAGTTGACCAATTGCAAAAAATACCAGCACAAATATCCATATTGGAACTGCTCAAAATCTCACTAGCCCACAAATAAATCCTAGAGCAAGCTCTAGTCTCCACCATGGTACCGAATATTCTAGAGGTTTTCCAATTTCAAGCTATGGTGGGAAACTTGACCGCACCTCATTGCTTATCATTTTCCGAACATCATGATGTATCAATCACCCATCCACATAACATTTCCCTGCACATTGAGGTTCTAATTCACAAACACCATGTCAAACGTGTTCTAATAGATGGTGGAGCTGGCTTAAATATCTACACTCTAAAACTTTTTTGTGCGCTTGGATATTCAGAAAACGCTATTGATCCTAGAAGGAAAATCACAAGGAAAGCATATGATGATAAAGAAAGATCCTCCCAAGGATTAATTGTTTTACCAATTCAAGTGGGACCAGTTGTCAAAGATATAATATGCCAAGTATTTTACAAGGAGTTGACATACAACATACTCTTGGGACGTCCTTGGATTCATGACATGCAAGCAGTGTTGTCCACATATCACCAATGTTTGAAGTTCCCTTTCAATGGGCAAGAAATCACTATTGCAGCTGATTCCAACACACTCAAAATGACCCAAGACACTTTTGTGCCACATAATAGGGAATCTCCAACTCTGAGTTTATCAAACAATGAAAGACAACTAAATTCATTGTCAAAATGGGTTGAGAAAAAGGACCAGTCAAAGGAAAATGGTATTAGTGATTCCACTCCATCAAGTAATGAAAGTACATCAAATTCTTCATCAAATCAGTCCAAGGTAAACGATCATTCAAAAGAAAAAGGTATTGGAAATTCTACTCAACAAAATTAGGAAGGTCAACTCAATGCCTTATCAAAATAGGTTGAAAATATTCAGTTAAAAGACAAAGGCTTGGGGGAATATTCATTTGAGAAATCCTTATGTTTATCACAACTTTCATATTCTCCTAAGTCATATGGGCAACCATCCACATCAAGACAACAATCATCACAACCAACCACACTCTTTGATGGCACCTTTGTAAAAGCAATCACTTTAGTGGATGAATCAGAAGACAAGGAGGTTATGAATTGGTTGTACAAGGACAAAGAATCATCACAAGCATCAACTTCCAATGTACAAAGAGAGCAATATGGAAAAGGGAATACTATCCTAGACAAGATGGGATATGAGGGAAAATTTCCTATCGGTAAAAGAAAAGAATGCATCATAGAACCAATACAACCTATCACAATGCATGCCAAGGATAGAATAGGACTAGGATACAAATAATAATCAAAAGAAGAAACCAGGCAGCAGGTTGTTGAGAGAATCCTTCAATTGTGAGATAGTTCTGAAATGGATTCCAATGAGTATAATGGGATTCCCTCTTTGAAGAATCTTGTCATGATAAGGAAATTGATGTAATACAAAAGTATACACCAACATGTCTGGAGGGACAGAGCTTGAGTTCTAGACCACTTGAAACTGGATCACAACATATCAATGACTCGAGTGAAGATGATTAGACTTTGAGCAAGATAAATCACTTGGAGGAGAGTAACATCATAGACCTCGACATTGCTATCAAACATTTTGATGATATTGCCATCATGAAACTTACCCCTTTTGACCTTAGCCAATCTGACGATTCCTTGCCATTGGTACACCTCGAACTAAACTGCTTGATCTACCTACCTTTCCAAATGATGATGCCATTGTAAACTTCCTTTGCTTTGATAATCCTAAAACATGTTCCATCATCGAATCTCATAACAAAGCTACCAACAAGGGGAGTGCCAAATCTCTCAGTTGCAAAACAATGAATATCAAAAATTGATCTAATAGTGAAAACCATTTAATGTCAGTGTTAGATCAAGAAAAAGTAAAAATAAAGAGCACATCGGACAGTGAAAACCTCTTTGAGGCACCAAACGATGGGAGATTTGACACTCTTCCTGAACACTATCATGAAAGATCTTCAGTATTGATTGAACCTACACAATCCATCAACGTTGGCACGGTTGAAACAATCAAGACTCTACATCTAGCAACATCCATGACAGAGGAAGAAAAACCCAACTTCGCTAAATTCTTTGAAGAGAGGCAAGTCAACTTTGCTTGGTCCCATGCTAACATGCCAGACATAGATCCATAACTCATCATGCATAATTTATCACTACCACTTAGAGTAAAGCCAGTGAAGCAAAAGTTGAGAAAAATGCATCCTCATATCACCCTCTTGGTGAACGCTGAATTGAAGAAACTATTGGATGTGGGATTTATCAGACCTATTGATTATGCTAAATTGATATCAAATATTGTGGTAGTTTCAAAACCAAATAAAAGCATCAAGATATGTACAGATTTCAGAGATCTCAACAAGGCTTGCTCGAAAGATGATTTTCCTTTACCGAACATTGACATCATCGTAGACTTGATAGCTGGACATGAAATGCTCTCACTTATGGATGGATTTTTAGGCTACAATAAAATAAAGATAGCACCCAAAGACAAAGATAAGACAACCTTCACACATCCTTGGGGCACTTTCTGCTGGAACGTAATGCCTTTTGGGTTGAAGAATGTTGGGGCTACTAATCAACATGCGATGACCACCATCTTCCATGAAATGATGCACACCTTTATGGAAGACTATGTAGATGACTTGTTGATAAAACTCATCCTTTCAATCATTTGTTACACAAGAACGTTTCTTTCAAATGGGATGAGAAATGTGAAGCCACTTTCAATCAACTCAAGAAATATTTGATGTCGCCACCCATACTAGTGCCACCAACCGAAGGAAAGCCATTATTACTATATATTGCAACAATTGAAATATCTTTGGATGCTTTACTAGCACAAGAAGATTTTGCAGGAAAGGAAAGGGAAATTTCTTACATCAGTAGGACCTTAAATGGCTATGAGATCAATTACACTTTTATTGAAAAATATTGTCTGGCAGTAGTATTTTCTACTCAACAACTAAGACACTACATGTTGACTCACACCATCAAACTCATAGCTAAAATTGATCCATTGAAGTACTTACTCGGCAAAGCTGCCTTGACAGGAAGACTAGCCAAGTGGGTAATGATATTGAGCGAGTTTGATATCCAATATGTGGACAGGAAAGCAATCAAAGGTCAAGCCATAGTGGATCAACTAGCAGAAGCACCATTACAAGATGATCATCCAATGAACATTGAATTTCTAGATGTAGATGTCCTTACAGTGTTAACACAACAATGGATGTTATACTTTGATGGTTCCTACACGCAACATGGATCAGGTGCAAGAATCTTATTTATCACACCTCAAGAACATACCATTCCAAAGCCCTACAAGTTAATGTTTCCCTATACTAACAACACAACTGAATATGAAGAATTGATCATTGGAATCAGAGTAGCAGTCGAATGGAAGATCACAGAGTTGCATGTCTATGGTGATTCCCAACTAGTCATTAATCAAGTGAATGATAATTACCAAAAAAAAGATGATAAATTGATGCCATATAAAATAATGGTTGATGACTTCAAAAGGTACTTTTTTGAAATCAAATTTGAGAAAATTCCAAGAGGTGACAACAAAGTCATTGATGTTATGGCAACCATTGCTTCTCTCTTGCAAATACCTGCAAAACGAGCCCATTATGAGTTCATGGTAGAACAAATATTTAACCTCACCTATGATAACCCCAAATCTCAAGTCATATACCATTTAGATGAGGTCGATGCTTCTATCTATGTGAAAATATATACCTATCTTGAATATGCCATTTAGCTAAGGTTGATGCTTCTATCTACGCAAAAATATATACCTATCTTGAACATATCATTTGGATCAACATACCCTAATAGTCGATGTACTTTATCAATGAGGTCTTGATGGTACTCTCCTTTGGTGTCTTGAACGTAATGAAGTTGAAACTAATTTACGTGAGGTTCATGAAAGTATCTATGGCACACATCTAAGTGGACTAGCTTTAGCTAAGAAACTCCTACGTTTGGGGTACTATTGGCCGAATATGGAGGAGTCTTTCAATATGTCAAAAGGTGAAAAAAATGTCAAATTCATGGAAACCTGATACACACACCAACACAAGAGCTGCAACCATTCGCATCAACATGGCCTTTCTATCAGTGGGGACTGGATCTTGTAGGAAAAATTCATCCATCTTCATCAAATGGACACAAGTTCATCATCACAACCACAAAGTACTTTACAAAGTGGATTGAAGTTGTTGACCTAACCACCATCACAAGAAAAAAATTTGCATCCTTCATCTTGAATTACATTATTTGTCAATATGGCATCCCTTAATCCATTACCATGAATAATGGTAGACCTTTCAAGAATCAATACATCCAAGAAATTTGTGAGAGGTTTCATATCCAACATCGGTTTTCTACACCATACTACCCTTAAGGAAACAACCAAGCAGAGGCCTCAAACAAGACCATCTTGAAAATCCTGAAGAAAACCATCAACGATGTTGGACATGTATGATTGGCATATTCAATTGAACCCTGCTTTATGGGCTTATCAAACCAGCATTTGCACCCCGACAGGAGCCACACCCTATGCTCTAGTCTATGGATCAAAGGTCATTCTACCTATTCAGGTTGAGCTACCATCACTTCGTGTGTCACTAAAAGGGATCATTTCAGATGAGGATTATAGAGTGTCTAGGTTACATGAATTGGAACTATTGGATGAGTGTCGTCAACATGCAATAGATCACTTGAAAGCTTATCAGTAGAGGATATCCAAAAGTTATAATCACAAGGTCAAACCAAGAACATTTCAAGTGGGTGACTTAGTATTGAAAGAAAATCCCCATAATCAACAGGATCGACAGAAAAAGAGGAAACTTGAACCAAACTGGCTAGGTCCCTTTGTCGTTGTATCAATCTTTGGATCATGAGCATATTAATTGTCTACACCTGAAGGGGATTTGTTTGATGAACCCCTCAATGACCTGCCTCTCAAGAAGTTCTACACCCGACTCATCTAGTACATCAGAAAAAGTCTTGAAAAAATACAAAAGCATTAGAAAATTTCCTAAAAAAATGGTTGCCTTTATGAAAACCTAGAAGACAGGTGTCTTGGTAACAACAAAAAAAATTAGAAAAAGAGAAAAATACAAAAAAATTGAAAAATAAAAATATATGAAAAAGTGCAATAAAAAAAACAAGTAGTGAAAACTTGGCAATAGGCACTATTTGTGATAGGTTAGCTTTTCCATCTATTTGAGCATGTCGACCATTTGCTTTTTCCATTTGCTTTTTTCATCAATTTTCCTATCATCAGAGAGCCTCATGTACATATCCTGGCATCGCAGTCATGTCTCACCCTAGATTGGGGGAAAAATCCTGAACTCACTAGGGGCAATAAACTTTGAGCTTAAACCAACAGACAAACAACAATAGGAAAACACAACAAAAACAATGATCATAGTGCAACACAACATTGAACATCAATCATAATTAGTAACACATCAACCATTTAAATCAAATAGCCAAATCAATCAAATAAAAGAAAATTTAAATGGATGATGTTCTTCTGAATCATGCCTTTATCATGTTAGCATGAATGTTCAACTGTTGTACTTTTTATTTTTGTTATCATATCTCTGGAGCAATTTGATGATGTATCAAACTAGAGGAGCTAGGAAGGAGTATGATTTTTCTTTGTCTGTTGTATGTGAGTTAATGATCATTACTACTGTGAAAATTTTCATGAGATGTGCTCTACAAAGTATCACTGATGACATTCTGAATTTGCATAGGAAAACAGTTAACTCTTGTCTATTTATGCAAGAAATGCTCAGGTCATTTTGGTATAATTATACCTAGATGCTTGTGTTAACTTGCAATATCAAAAATCATGGAAGTAGTACTCAGATCATCATGGTCCATTTATACCATTGATGTTTGTACTCACTTTCAACATTTTAAAAGCTCAATGATGATAAAAAGAATGAAAAATTGGTTGTTACAATGACAACCTTGGCATATTAGATCTGCATGGTTAAGGTAGATTACATTCATATCAGTGTTGCATCTCTATTTATGGGTTTTCCGAGGCTAAGCCAATTTCACAATGATGATATCTCTAGTATTAATGGATTGAGTACATTTGGCATTACCAAAAACACATCATTCTCATATAGTTGCATAATCAGTTGCATCATCATTTGCATACATTAGAAATCATTCTCACATCATATATACATTATCACATAATTCATCCATCCATGCATTACATCATAATATCCACATTAGAAAACATAGAAAGAAGTGCATTGCATCTCACTTGCATAATCAAAATCACCTCATATAATTGCATTAATACAATGGTCCATTAAGAAGATTGAAAGACATATCCAACAAAGTAAGATTTCCAAGAAGAGAAAGTTGTTTAAGAACATGACATGGTATAATGGTCCATTCAGAAGATTGAAAGACATATCCATCAGAGTAATATTTCCCAGAAGAAAAAAAAAATTGTTGGGGAACATGACTAGTAAGCAGGTTTCCCTGTGAAGATATAATGCCATTGTTATGAACGTCTAAAACTAGTAGTGAAGATAGATTTTCTAGGGTGTATGGAATACAACCTGTGAATTTTTTATTACTCAAATCCAAGACTAACAAAGGACTAACTGGATCAGCATAATCATCACACATCATTTTCATAATCAAATCCATCTCACATAGAATAAAACATCATCCATAAAGCATATAAAATCATCAATCATGCATTGTCATATTATCATTGTATACATCACATAATCATAACATAAGCATCACATAAGCATCATATAAACATCATAAACACATAGAACTATGCACCATAATATGATCATTCCATCCATCTATTCACTTGTGCATTAAAATGATCATACATTCATCCATTCATTGCATCATCTATTTGCATTAGAAAAGTACAAAAACCATAAAATGCACCACATTTCCTTGGCATAATAAGATCCATCACATGTATCATACAAGCATCATTCATAAAGCATCATAGAATCATAACACATTAGTTGCATCATCATTTGCATCCATAGCATATCATATCATCATCATATCGAACATAACATAACATATATGATAGAACTAAAATGCATCCATCATAAATCATATAAACACAGGTCGATAATCATCATCGCATATCATATAACCTCGAAATCATAATTTCAAATTGTACAAGGAAATCCAAAAGTATAAAGAGATACATCAATATAAAAAATGGCAATATATCATAGTGTCTCAACTAAATAAAGAAGTATACATCATGTCACAAAATACAACAAATTTGTCATCACATCGGAGCTATGTCATACTCCCCCTAGATGGTGCTAGCATCAATGGACCTACACCAGGATCTCTCAGATCTCTCATAAGTGGTTGTGTAACACCTCTGCTCATGGTCTGAGACTGGGATCTACCTGAACATGACTATGCATAGCTTTCTCAGCGCTCTATCGGAATGAGCTCATGATACTTTAGTCTGTAAAACTCTACCTCCCTAGTAGAGTGTTGTACCTCCCTAAAGTGGTATGTTGTACCTGTGCCCTCAAAATCTTTTTGTAGTCCCTTTGCTATGCCCTCTACTTGATAAACCTATAGTCTCAAGTTGTCCCTCTCAGTAGTCAGTGTAGTAATTTTTCCTTAGACCTGTGTAAGTTGTCCATGTGCCTCCACACATTGTTGTCTCGCAACATCCCTCTCTATTGATAGTGCAGTAATCTATCCTTGAACCTGTGTAAGCAAAGCATGTACCTGCTCTAGATGACCCTGTAGTGTCTGTACCTGCACCTGTAATGTAGCAATCTGAGTCTACTATTGTTGTGAGGGCAATCTAATCTCTACATGTTGCTAGGTTTCTGATACCAATGATCACCTCTTTTGAGGCACTTTGAAATCTCAAACATTAAGAACTGGGTCCCCACCACCCTCATCTCCTCCACCCTCACCTCCATCTCCATCATCTCCATCTCCATCTCCGTCATCACTGCTCTCCTCCTCCTCCTCCTCTCCCCCATCTCTCCTCCACCTGTGCCTATGTACTACTGCCCTCTCCTCATCGTCTAACAATGGAACTGGCTCATCTGGGCTGGAGATCCGTGGAAATGGATGCAAGAAAAGGTATTGAGCATACTCCTCTGATATCAGAGCCTCAATGATCTATGGATGAACATCCCAAATTATGGCCTGTAAACCCTGGAACACCTGCACTATTGCATCATATGACAAAATAGATCCCCACTCTATCACATCTATCCGTTGTCATGCATAATGGGCCACTCCCTGAGGCATGCCTTGGACTCTGTCATACTACCTAAGTACCCTCAACAACAAGAATCTCTCAATAATGAATCATATCCAACCAATTAGGTACATAGACTAACACAGAAGTGACATCTCAGTTTCATCCTCCGACCACTACTCATAGTCAAGATAGGGCTACCATGTCACTGAATCTAAATCATCAAGTACTTTCCTCCAGTACTCCAGTTTTCCCAGTTGAGGCTGAGTAACTAGACCTGCATAAGCATGAACATATGGCCTCATGGCGAGACACTATTTGTCTGCAATTGGACAGGTGACCGCTATATGCTCCCATGCCCAGATCTAAAGCAATGTGACCCCGACTGATAAACTATCCTCGTGGAGGTAGACAACTTGATGTAAATCATGATATAGATGAGTGAGCATGCAACATCCCCAAGCATATTTGGTACCCTAAGAAATCATGCTCTCAAGTATCCGGCCCCATCCAACTGAAAGTCCATTTGACCTGTGGTTAGGACAAAGGAACCCTCCAACGAAACTAGCTAGCACAGACGGAAATGTAGCATAAGCATCCACCATCTCTCTCCAAGCAATATTATAACTACATATCTTATCATCCTCAAATACTCTACGCAATGCATCGGTCTTTCCTTGCTCAGTAGAATTATATAAGACCAGCTCTCCAACAACAGGTATCCGCAGAATCTGATAGACATTCTCCAGTGTCACTATCATCTCATCGGTGGGTAAGTGAAAAGTGTTATGCTCACTATACCACCTCATTGCTAAAGTTGTTAATAGACCCCTATTAATCCTAATCTGGGACATATCTATCAATGAGGACAATCTGCATCATGCAATAACAACTACCTCAGCTTGCACTAGCTGGGGTATCAAATCCCACATCCTAGGGAAATGCTCTCGAATCTGAAGATTTGTCAAAGGCTCCTATCATCACAAAATATCACAAATCAATAATCTTGTCAATCAATCAACATCAATCAACCTATCAATCTAATCAGCTCTAGTGAGACTTTGATCAAATCTCGTGAGCATCAATCTATCATTCAACCCTTCCTATCATGAGGTTTATCAATAAATCAATGCACCTCACCTATCATGAGGTCAATCAATCAATAAAACTATCATTGATCCTCGTCTATCATGAGGTCAATTATCAGTATCACTCATTGAATCTCACCTATAATGAGATCAATAAAAAATCTAATCTATCAACATCATCAATCATCATCAAATCAAAGGTTGATGTGATAAAAAATCATTAAAAAAAACAAGGAGTTCAATAAAAAAAATCATCAATCTGGTCTAAATCTCATCGATGCGCTAAAATAGTCTTTCAACGCGCCAAAAAAATTCATGTATCCGCTAAAACAGGGTTTCAATGTGCCAAACAAACGAATGTGCCATCAAATTTGATCAATGCGCTAAACCACTCTATCAAATCGCTAAATCATCCTATGCACTACACCATCTCATCAATGCGTTAATTCAATTCACCTAAGCACTAAATGCACCTATGCGCCATAACGTTCACTCGATGCGCTATTTCAGGAAATCTATGTGCTACATGAACCTATGCGCTAATCTATTTACCCTATGTGCTAAAACCCTAACCCTAAGCGCTAATCTATTTAAAGTGCCATTACAGTCTATGAATGCGCTACATCGGTGCATCTACGCACTAGAATATTTAAATTTGAATTTAAAATGTGAAAAAGGAGGGAAAAATTAATTACACAATTTACGAGGAGGTTTTTCGGGGTACATACCGAAGGTCCGTACGCTGTCGGGTGGTTGTGACGTCTGACACACTCGAAGCGATGTGTGTGGTAAGGAATCACCATTTTTCTCAAAATTGCTAGATTGCTCAATCACTCTCAAATCTCCAAATTGCAAATATACAAATGAAATGCAAAATTACCTTTTAATCTTTTTAAGGTTAATTAAGAAGGATTTTTGTGGGATTGTTTTATTTTATTTTCTAAAAGGGCTTAATTAATCAAATCATCACCTGGTGGCTTAAACATCATTTTTTGGGAGATAAATCGTTTATGGATCATAAAATTTTGAAATCATCATCAAATCATCGAAAAATCATCAAAATTACAAAAAAAATCAAAAAATCATAAAAATTCGTCAATTTATCTCCCGAGGGGGCATATATCCGTCATCACCTGAAAATCAGCATTTGGGGCATCGAAAAAAAATTGTCAACATCAATAGAAAATTATTCTTTGAAGCAACGTGTAAACACATTACTTCAAAGAGGGGAAAAATGTATACACCTAAAATTGGTCAAGACAATTAATTAACTAAATACTAGTTATTTAATTAATGACCTCTTTTATTTCATCTACTTATAAATAAATTCCCAATTTATTTATATAGTTCACACTTTTCTAAATTCTTCATCTTAAACCACATTCTTCTAAATTTAATTAAATAAATAAATGTCAATAGTTTGTTTAATTAAATATCTTCTCACTAAGTTTGAATAATTCCAAACTCAAATTTAATCACATGTCTACAACACTTTTTGGCCACATCATCAAGTGCCACATGTATTTAAATATGACTAATATTTAAATTGCATTATTCTCAACCAATTCCATAACAAACTTTGGACACTTGGCTCTCTCATACATTTTATTCTCTCATACATTTGGCATGCTTCCCTTGGTCAAGGGAACATCCTCCATGATTCTCCCATCTCCACTGATCATCTCTTGTGTTGAAATCTTGACCGTTGATTGCTGCCACATCACAAGATGCTTTGGAAATCCTATAAATACAAGCCCATTCTGCATGAGTACACCTCCTAATCCATGAACTCAAGAGAGTTAAGAAATATAGTTTGGAAAGAATGTAATTGCCTATGAGCCCAAAAAACTAAAAAAATATGAACATAATTTGCACCACATGACCTTGAGTTTTCTACGATTGTGCATGTGCTAGAAATGTGGTGACATTATTTATTGGGGAAACCTTTTGAGTTGGGATCTGACCACTAGGGTCTTAAATACTTGTTTACTCAACCTCAACTGAATGCTCGATAGAGAAGATGGCTAGAGTTGATATCAAATAATGATTTTGATATTAACTACATAAGGGAAAGGAGAATCGAGTAGTGGATTCCCTAAGTAGAAGGAGACATATCTCCTCAATGATATGAATGTGATCTGATTTCAAAAGCCAAGTACTACAACAATATTTTTGGGATGAATACTATGAGCAGGTTAAGCAAGCCCCAATGGACAACCCCTGAGTTCTAAAGGTATAACAGATTTCACTTGAGTCATATGAGTTACTGAGGTATAAGGGAAGAATGTATATTTTGGACTCAAGAGAGTTAAGAAACATAGTTTGGAAAGAGGTTCATATTGCACCATACTCAAAGCATCCTAGTGTTACAAAGCTCTTGGCTAATGTAAATCCATTATATTTCTGGAAGGGAATGAAAAGGGATGCAACTACAAGATAGGTGGTGGAATGTCTTGAATGCCAGAGAGTGAAAGCTAAGAATCAACACCTGAAAGTATTATTATACCCTCATGAGATTCCTAAGTGGAAATGGAAAGCTATTAGCACGGGTTTTGTGAAGGGTCTTCCCATGTCAAGGAGTAGGCACAATACAATCTTCGTAGTGATGGATAAGCTTACAAAGGTAGCATAGTTTTATCCCTAGAAATTTGTGTAGGAAGTATTCAGGCTACATGGTGTTCCTAAGAACATTATCTCAGATATGGACACAAGGATGACTCCAAGGTTTTGGAAAACCTTATTCACCTCTCTAGGAACCCGACTGAATATAAGTTCAACATATCACCTAAAGATAGATGGTCGGACAGAAAAGGGTGAACCAGGTACTAGAGGATATTTTAAGGGCATACTACATGGATCAATAATACAAGTGGGAGGATTACCTTATGCTTGTGGAATTTTCTTACAATAACTCGTATCAGTTTGCAGTAAAAATGACTCCATTAGAGGCATTGTATGGAAGAAAGTGTCAAAATTCTATAAGTTGGAATAAACTAGAAAGAAAATAGGATTAGAATTGGTCCATAAACGCTCTTAGAAATGGAGAACATATCAGATGGATCAAAAAAAGGCTAGTGGAAGCCAATGATAGGTAGAAAAGATATGCCGATGCCAAACGGGTACCTAGGGATTTCTTAGTGGGAGAGAAAGTTTTATTGAGAGTTAATCCGCAATATAGTGTCAAGGTCTTCCCATGTCAAGGAAAAAGCACAATACAATCTTCATAGTGGTGGATAAGCTTACAAAGGTAGCACATTTTATCCCTAGAAATTTGTGCAAGAAGAATTTAGGCTACATGGATTTCCTGAGAAGATTATCTCAGATAGGGATGCAAGGATGACTTCAAGATTTTGGCAAACCTTATTCACCTTCCTAGGAACCCAGCTGAATATAAGTTCAACATATCACCCAAAGAAAAATGGTTAGACAGAAAGGGTGAACCAAGTACTGGAGGATATTTTAAGGGTATATTGCATGGATTAGCAATACAAGTAGGAGGATTACTTCTACTTATGGAATTTTCTTACAATAACTCATATCACTCTGCAATAAAAATGGCTCCATTTGAGGCATTGTATGGAATAAAGTGTCGAACTTCTATAAGTTGAGAAAGCTAGAAGATAGGATTAGACTTGGTCCATAAACACTCTTGAAAATGGAGGAACATATCAGATTGATCAAAAAAAGGATAGTGGAAGCCAATGACATGCATAAAAGTTATGTTGATGCTACGCAGGTACCTAGGCATTTCTCAGTGGGAGAGAAAGTTTTATTGAGAGTCAATCTACAAAAGAGTGTTAAGGTCTTCCCATGTCAAGGAACAAACACAATAAAATCTTCGTAGTGGTGGATAAGCTTACAAAGGTAGCACATTTTATCCCTAGAAATTTGTGCAAGAAGTATTCAGGTTGCATGGCATTCCTACGAAGATTATCTCAAATAGGGATGCAAGGGTGATTTCAAGGTTTTGGAAAACCTTATTCACCTCCCTAGGAACCAAACTAAATATAAGATCAACATGTCACCCAAAGACAGATGGTCAGATGGAAATGGTGAACAAGGTAAGCTAGAGGATCTTTTAAGGGTATACTGCATGGATCATCAATACATATGGGAGGATTACCTTCCACTTGTTGAATTTGCTTATAATAACTCATATCACTTCGTAATAAAAATGGCTCCATTTGAGGCATTGTATGGAAGAAAGTGTCAAAATTATAAAAGTTGGGATAAGCTAGAAGATAGGATTAGAATTGGTCCATAAATGCTCTCAAAAATGGAGGAACATATCAGATTGATCAAAAAAGGGAGCTAGCAGAAGCCAATGACAGGTAGAAAAGCTATGTTGATGCAAAGCTGGTACCTAGGCATTTCTCAGTGGGAGAGAAAGTTTTATTAAGAGTCAAGTTGCAAAAGAGTGCCATTAGTTTTGGAAAATATTCTAAGTTAGCTCCTTGATATGTGGGACCTTTTGAGGTTCTAAAGGAAATCAACCTAGTCGTCCTCAAAATTTCTCTACCACCAGGTCTTACAAGAATGCATAATATTTTTCATATTTCTTATCTTAAAAAGTATGTACCTGGTAATAACCATGTGATTGATTGGAATGCACTACAGGTTCTAGATCTAGGAGTGGTCATGATTGAACCACTTAGGGTGCTCAAAATGCATAGGATTTTCCTGTGCAACAAAGATGTGATTCAGTCCAAGGTCTAGTGGGACCAATATGCTCAGGACAATGTCACCTAGGAGGATTAAACCATGAGATAAAACAAAGATTTCCTCATCTTCTGCATGAATTTGGAAATTAAGAATTAAGACTTTTAGTTTTTGCTTTATGTTATAAAACTTTACATCACCAGGGATGATGATTCTCAAGGGTGCAATATGTTACAACCCACCCTAGATTTCTAAAATACTTTTTTATTTTGGGTAATTAATATTATGAATCATGTGATCTTGGAAGTTATTTATATTATGATGGAATAATGCAATTATATGTTAATGTTTTCAATGGAATGATGATGGTTACTTGATGCGATGAATTTGACAAAATGTTATGAAATGAATCTATTTTCTTTAAAGCAAATGATAATGAAAATGCAATGATATAAAAATGTTATAATGGTTTCCAAGCTAACTACTATTGTTTTCTTGAGTGAAAATGCAAGAGTGATCCAAGCACCTCCAAAGAGAAAGAGGGGGAGTGTCACCTGGGAAAAGGGTGAAATTGTGAATCCTCTAGTAGCACCATCGAGCTTAGCGTCAGTCAAGTATTGTTTTTCATGAACCTATTGAGTCTAGGGATGTCTCTAGTGTGCTTGGAGGTAAGCCAACCTAAGTTAGCTTAGTCGTGTCATCTGTTTTAGTTTGGTATGACTATTTTGAGGTTTATTAATCTTCTTGTTTCTATACATATATAAGCAAATACACACACACATATATGAATATGTATCTATGTGAGAATAAGTAAACTTATGTATACATAAATGTGTATATGCATACATGGATGCATATGCACATACGTAGATGGAACTACACACCGACATATGTGCATATACATTCACATATGTATAAAAAAATATATACATCCATATGTATAATCATATATGTGTTTCACGTTATGCTATAAACGTTTTATGGGATAATTAAAGTGTGGCATAGATGTGAAAGCCATGATGTAACAATTGATGTCGTATTCCATGCATATGATACTCTTACTACTAAAAGATTATTATCTTTATATTTTATGATAATTGAGCCCACTAATATAGTCATGGGGTTGGTGTTTTAACTCATTATTGTTTTAAAAAAAGAGAGTTAGTTCTAGTGTGTGATTGCTTGACTCATTCAAAGAGGAGTAGATATGTATAGAGGCAACATATGTATGAATGTTTATGCTTTATTTTAAATTTCCTTATGAATTGTGAAAGCTGCAACTTGAGATAATGAAGGCGACAGTAGTTCTGATGCATTTTAAATGTTATTAAAGTCTTAAAATGTCGTGGTACTCAACCAAGGGTGACGTAAGTTTGAACTATGTGTAATACAAGGAAAGAACAGGTTTGGATTCATGGCAAGTTGCAGGGTGAGCTATTGATAACCATTTTAAATTCAAACTAATTTGTAGCTAATTATTGAAATTGATGGTACTCAAAATCTTTATGAAGCTATCTTTGGAAGTAGTTTAGGGGTAAATTGGGTGAAATCAATTGTGCAATTGGTTGTTAAAACTACTTCTCTCCTTTTATCATTTCATGGTAATCTTTGAAAGATAGTTGCTAGTATTTCTACAACCTCTTGGTAACTACCTGGCGGTGATTGGTTATTTGATAACTAAATCAAATTGTCGCAATCTTAGAATATAAATATGTTATATGAGAATGGAAAATGGGTTGGAGGATAGAATAGTCAATGCTAATCTGAGATAAGTCGTGTCTTTTAAGAAGTGCATAGCAAGTAAGTTAGGAGACACAACTAGTTATTATCCATATACTTGAAGGAAGAAATCTAAAGTAGGGATCTGGAACTTGGTGAATAGTGCTAGAGTCTAAGGAGCAAGGGTTGTCCTGCTACATTATTTCTTGATTGATCAAATCTTTAAAAAAAAAACTATACAATGGTTTGAATAATTAGAAATTCATACCTTGTTTGGTATGATTACGACCTCTATGAAAAATAAGATACTTTTCCAGTTGTGTTGGAAATAGCTAGAGTTTCTTGGCAGATTACGAGCTCTTTAATGTATGACAATTTTTTGTTTCCTTAATAAGTTCTTGAATGTGCACATAAAGATTAAGAGTTGAATCTTGTTCATATGGGTTTTGGAACCAAGATTCAAGATTGTGTGAAAAGTAGTAATAAATTAAAAAGCTCAAATAGGTACTAAAGTGGCAAGATTGCCTATGCAGTAAAAGGATAGAGTCCTTGCTTTCTTCTTGACAAATGAATTATGAATTGAATTGATTTTCTTAAATAAAAATTTATTTTTGTTGTAAGTGTCCAAATTCTTATATGGTTTTATATCAAGTAAGATACCATCTAGTAATGAGTATTATGTGCTTGAAGATTCTTGGTTACCTGATGACTAGTTGGGTCAATTTTATTGTCTATGTCGACAAGTGAATGCTATGAATACTATCCTTGAGAGTAGAAAGTCTTTGTACTCCATTTATTTCTTGAACTAGTGGTAGTTGCCAAGGCTCAATAGTTATGTCAAGTAACATGGGGGTTCGATAAAAGTATGAAACTTTACCAAATTTAGTCGAGCTATTTCTAGAAAGATAGGGTGTGTCATGCAAAAGTTCAATGTGATTATCCAGAGGGTTGAATAGTCCATTCGAGATTACCCTAGGTCAGAAAAATTATTCCAAGTCGAGTAGGGTGGGTGAACAAATGATTTCTCTCTTCACAATGATTATATTCTTAATACAAACACTTTGGCCAAAGTGAGTGTAGTTGTCTCCGCATGCACTTGTCGGTTCACTATGACCCAAATACTTAGCTAGTCAAAGATTTTGTACATAGTTGGAAGGTATCCATAGTTGTATAATGATATTAGTCAAGTAGGGCACAACACCAGAGGTCAGATGGTAGAACTAAGAGGGTTTTTGACTAAACCCTTTCTTGAAGGGCAGGGCCACTTCTAGTTAGGAAGGTGTGTTGGGGACCACTTAAGTCCATGGTTTGAGGTAAATCACTTGATTGATGCTCTCCCTCTTTCAGATGACATGTTGAGTCTTAGAAGGCAAAAACAATCTAGATATGGGATCTTTGACCTTGTTTCTTTAAGTTATTATTTTAGCTTACTTAAATGAAATTATTGAATTGAAATGTAGGAAGTGAATGATGCTATTCTTTCAATTTGAAAAACATGTATAGATGTTTGATATATCATAATGGAAACAATTATATAGAAGCATGTTTCTTTTTAATTTAGAAAAAAATGTCTCTTTTTACCTATGATGTTAGTCATTAACTGTTTGGTGAATATTTCATGGTAAATATTTTGTAAGAAGGAGATGGTTGTTACACAATGTAAATCCTCACCATACATATAAAAAATTAAAATCTAACCATTCATCTTGTCTCATATATTCTAGGATTTTTTTCTCAACCAATCTCAATTGTAGATCTTTCAAACAAATCTCAATTGTTCATATTTCCACTCAAAAAACTATAAATTGAGTTGCAAGCTCCCAAAAATCTATCCATCGGCTTTGATAAGTACATGTTGCTAAGATTTTATATGAATTTATTGAGTAATAATATAACATCAATTTGGAATTTCAGCAAGCTCATCTCTACAACTAATAGAGTTTTTATTTGATGAAAAAAATCTATTTTATGAAATCCATTGAAGCTCAATCTCGAGGTTTACACATAGTTTGAATTAAAAAGTTCATTTAACTTAATTTGTGTTTATCACCTTTGGTTTCCAATTCAAATTTCCTTCTTGTTGGTGTAAATAGGTACATTTCCTATCTAGTTACTTAGTGAGGCCCTATCTACATGTTAAGTCCACTTAGGTGCTAAGTATATCTAATGCTTCAATAAGATTTTATCTATTTAGCTTTTATTAAATATTAGTCCTAGGGTCATTTAGTGTTGAGTCCTACCATTCAATTATGACACAGTCATTTAATGTTGGTACTACATCACACCTTGTTTATATAATCAAGTTTATTGTAGACTTTGTAATATACCTCATCAGATCATATTTCATAGATCTTAATATCAAGCAAGTTCATATTCCTGCATACTCTCTTGTAGAAGGTTGTGACTGTTTTTGTAGGAAATCCTAGGCTAAAGCTAATTTTCAGCTCCTACATGGTATTAGATCAATCCTTACAAATTCATCAAATTTGAGTGTAGAACTATTGTCAATGAGAGATCTTCGTGAATTTTAGTAAGGTTTAGTATGCCCTCCCTTGTACCCGATGGTGATCTAGGGAATTCAAAAAACTTGAAAAAAACACCAATTATAAAGTGTTCCATTTTGTGGGTTTTCATTGCAAGTAAATTTGGGAGCATGTTAGAGTTAATTTGAGCTCACCATTGATTCCAGGGAATCTGAGAAATTCAATATTGGCTTTCATTTTGTTAGAACTTGATATTTTTTTCTAAATATATGAGGGTTTCAAGTTGGGAGGCGGATGTTAGATCCGAGAGGTAGCTAATTTTTTGGAGCACTTTGGTCCAAAATCGACCCTACCATTGCATCTGAAATGCCCAAAAACCACAAGAATGCTTGTCAAATTATCAAAATTTGAGACTTTTCCCTGAGCCCTTAGAGATTTTTGACCCCTATTTCCATTTTTCGTACTATATGGATCCATACAATTTGAATGTAGTCATAGCTGCAAATTCATACACATAGATGATAGAGAATATAGGTAGAATATTTGCTTGCATAGAGCTTGTATCATCACATGCATCAACCGGTACCCTTTGCACCAATCTGCATTGTCGCATGTGTCAATGTTGTCACATCTAGTATGAACATCAACAATTTAAATAAATATTATTTTTTTATTCAACGGTTTGAATTATGCAAAAGTTTGATGTTGTTTACACACTTGGGCATGTGGCTAGTGCCTATCACTAAGCGACCATTGCATCGCGCCACCAAAACTCATCCACCTTACTACTCACCTAGCAATGGGTTTTTTATTTACCCATAGCTGCAGTTGTGGTCCTATTGGTGACTGACCACCAGCCCTCGAGGGGCTATGATTTTGACCTTATTTAGTCTGTTAGGTGCCTAAATTTGGCCTTTTTCTACATAACATTTTTCCCAGGTATCAAAATTTTGCAAATGAGATATTGATGAAAAGATGGTTCCATGTACTTTGCAATGGTGTAGGTCATTTTTCTAAATTTTTCTGCAAGTACATTTTATTGACAACTTAACTACTTTCCCCTTTTAGATCTCCGAGCTCATAACTTTTCACTAGTTTATTGGATTTTCATGATTCAAATGACAATTGAAATGTATTCAAAAGCTCTATCATTTGGTTCATGCATTTTTTATAGATTTATCCTCAAGTATAAATTATTCAATTTTTGCATATTTGGCATATTCACTGATTACTTGGCCTTATTATCTCTTGGAGAAGTTTTGTTTGTGTGGGAGCTTCATTTGCAGTTGTATTTTTAGATTTAGGTGATATCACATCAATTTGTATGATCAAATATTTGTTTATTTTTCACTCTAGCACTTGTTGTTCTAATGGATGGATCAAGATTTGAGGTCCTAGCTCCTTATAATTATCATACATGGAAGGAAGGAATTAGGCAATTGCTTTGGTCTAGGGGTATGTCGTCCACATTGGATGATGGAAAACCTAATTTTTCCAAAGAATATGAAATATTTTCTCATAGGAACAAATGTAATAAGTCTATGGGTTTGATTTCTATGCATGTTTCTAACATTTTTTCTTCCATATTGAGGAGTGTACTACTCCTGGATAGGTTCAAGATAAGTACAAGGAATTATTTGGTTTAGTTAGTGAGATTTGTGATATATAATTAGAGGTAGAATTGGCATCACTTTCCTCAAATAATTTTAACACCATTGAGGACTATTTGGTAAAATTTAAATCATTAAAGTCACAATTGGTTGGTTGTGGTAAAGATAAAACTGATAAGGAATGCATATTCTTGATTTTGTCTAAGTTGAAAGGTCCATTTGCATACTCCTCTAATTCCTTTTATGCTACAATGGATGGATTAGGTTTTATGCTACAATGGATGGATTAGGTGATTCATTTGTCATGCCTTCTTTTGAGACATGTTATGATAGGTTGACTAGGGAACAGGCTAAACTTAGTCAACATGATACACACTGTAAGAATCATGTTTTGATTACATCATCACCTTAAAGGTAAAGGAAAGAAGTCCAAACCTAAGACATAATCTTGTGATACATTCACCTCTCCTAGAGAGGATAAAAAATAAGGAGAAACCCAAGTGTGGTTATTGTAACAAGTTTGGACTTGGTGAACAAAATTGCTATAAGAAAGAATTATATGAGATGGGGAAACTTCTAAAAGAACATAATGTTTCTTTGCCTTTCAAGTCTACTAGTTTTCCTTCTTCTTCTTCACAACCCTCATCTTCTACACACATAGGTACCATAGGAAATGCTCATGGGAGTAATAAGGTAAAGTATTATAAGATGAAAGGTCACTCTTGTTGTAACACATATTGAACAGTTTAGAGATTATATTCTTGACTTGGGAGCCTTGTGTCATATATTAGGACAACCTGATTGGTTTTCATCCTTGAGGCTTACTTCAATCATGAAGACCTTGATGGCTAATGGTTTTTATTAAGACGTGTTTGGTAAAGGAGTTGTGTTACTACTTATTTACTTTTACCTAGTTGGATGAAAATGCTTTAAATAAATGTAATTGTGCTTTACGTGTTTTTGGAAATATGAAGAATTAATGTTTGATTCAATTTGATGTTATATGATGATTTTGATTGTGAAATATCTGACGCAAATGAATGTATTTTTTTCAGCTAAGTACTATTTTAATGTACTAACTTGGGTGCAGGATAAGAATCAAGCCTTTGGAAGAGGGGAAGTATCACTCAAGAGAAGAACTTGGTTTGGTAACTAAGCTTTCACACACTCAATTCTACTCGGGTCGAGTCATTAGGTTGGAAATAGTAAGTTACCTTTGGTCTTGTTTGAGTTTGGTTAGATGTTGTGATTTTATCTTTGAATGTTTTGATTTGGGTGATGTGTTGAATCTCCTTGTTAGATGTGAGTCCTTCTTTATGTGTATATTTGATCGATGGGATATATATACATAAAATTTACATAGATGTATAGATGTATATGTCAACTATAAACTCATACACATGAGTATACGTAGATAGATGTATTTGTGCATGCTTGTGGATGGATTACCCATATGCATGGGAATATTGATTAGATGAGGTGACATATATACATATATATACACTTTGTGTATATATGCTGATTGATATGACTATGAATATATGTGTTTAAATATTAAAGCATGATATGTATATATATATATAATTGATGATTTAAGGAAACATCCATACTAGTATATTAAAATATATACATATACATATGTATATATATGCATGCATAAATATGTAAAATATGAGAATATGTGAATGTGTATTCGAATATCGAAAAAAGTATTTTATAGACTTACAAGTTGAGATATATATAGATATATACATATATACATATTTCATGATATAAATATATATAAAATATATGTGTTAATGATTTCAAATAGCACTTAATTATTTATCAAGCACATAGCATATTAAACACAATATATTCTATGTAAAATGCACATCATATACATAAAGTATATTACACAAAAATAAAGGAATAATGCTTAAAGGTTGTGTATAAACATTAAGAAATGTATTTATGTATTTAAAATGTTGAGTTATGTGAAACATTAGTAGCATTGGAGTATAGCGCATAAAATCAAATGCAAACCAATGTGAAATATATAACAAACAAGACTAAGTAAAAACATGAAGGAAAATAGGATATGCAATGTACAAGAAACATAGACCTGGTCTTTAGCAAATAGCAACCCAAAAGATAGGGCATGTGATGTTTTGATGGTGCCAACTTATGAATAGTTCGAACCATTTAGAAGTCTAAACTATAATATGAATTCTAGCATATGAGGCCAATTGAATATGAGAAATGGTCAAATGAGAAGCTAGAAAAATTGAGTCGACCTGTGGAAGACATTAACCTTGTATTTCTAATTATTATTCTTGTTGTCCATTTGAATGGGCGACTCATTCTTCATTTTGAAATCTGATTGTGCATGTGTTTACTGTGCAATATTTTTAGCTGCTACCTTTTCTTTTTCTTGCTAAGTCGAACCTGTTGGATTGAGAAGTGTCATCCTTGATAGCTTGTTTCTATCCTACAGCTGCTCACATTTGTGTATAAATAGAGTTGCTTTCTCCCTCATTTGGGACACATTATGCACACTTGATGCTTATTTCCCAAGTTGTTATTCTAATTTTCTGAGTTTGAGAGTTTGTGAGAGATTTCTTAGAGTTGTGAGAGGTTTTTGAGTATAATATTTTGGTGAGTGGAAGAGAGATAGTGGGGAATTACTTGTTGATTTTGGGAAGGCTAAGCTAGGAGTCTAGTTTGATCAATTGGAGCATTGCATAAATAGGCATGTTGATTTCTACTATTTTATTCTTTTTATGTATTTGAAAAGTTTGTGTGACATTGTTTGCCTTGTTTAGGAAACTTGTTTAATGGTTTACTTTGGAAAGGTTATTTTATTATTTATGTGAAAGTGCAAGATTGCTTGATGTACCTATTCTAAGGATCTTTATTATTTGAGTGTATGTATATATTCCATATTAAGGAATGGGTGTTTATAGTAGCATTAAATACTATGTTATAGTTAAAGCTTATATAGCGGATGCTTATCCTAGATGAGATCTAGAATTACTTGAATTAAGTTTATATGAAGTGACATAGTAAATGTAAGAGGTAATGGGTTGTTCCTAGGGTTAGACTAATCCATGGAAAAAGGGAATAGCCTATGCATAGAATATGAATGGTCAAATACAAATCGAGCTAGGAAAGTGGGTGAGCATGTGATGTCCATTCCAAATTAGGGGTGATGAATACTTTGGCCAAAGTAGTGTAAGTTACCACTGTTTACACTGTCAATTCAATGTGATTTGAGTTTATATACTAGATAGGTAATGTCACATGATAGGTTGTAGCCATTGTGTGACAGCTCTAGATATGTAGGACACAACACCAAGCTTAGGAAAGCTCAATATTTTTATGAGATTACCAAACTAATATCTTCATCAAAGGGTAGGTCCATCTTACCAAGTTTGGTAGATGTGCGGGGGACTGCAATCAGCCCATGGTTTGCAGAAAAGTGCTTGAGTGGTGCTTCTCCTCATCAGTTAGTGACCAATATTTGATGGAGGGCACTTGGACCATTCGTATATCTATTTCCAATAAGCTCAATGGAGCCTTGAATGTATTTTTGTATCCATTACTATGGAAATATTGTAAAAGATAAATGTTATCAGGAAATTATGTACTATGAAATCAATATATTGGAAAATTGTAATACTTTGATATAATGCAATGGGAAAGTTTGAAATTATGTTTATTTCAAATGTGCATGATATCTTTATATTTGAAAATAAAAAATTTATTGCTCATTATGGATAGATTTTTAAACTTTTTACTTGAGGTTAAAACATAGGAAAGTTACTATGTAGAACAATGGGCATGTTACACGTGGTATTAGAGCTGCCAGGCTCAGCTCTAGAACCTATGTGCTCACTATGTTTTCCCCTCCAACATTATGAGTGTAATGTTTGGAAATTCTTGTACCGAGATGGTAAATCTTAGGTTAACTACAAGAAATTCAATGATCAGAAATGAGCACTACCTACAGGTCAAGAAGGAAAGAGAAGCCCTTGTTCGTACAATTGAGGGAACCAATCATGACAACACCATTTGGCTAAGTGATACCAAGACATTTAGCCACACCCTTTCGTGAATTAGTCAAGAGAAAAGAAGGATGAAAGATGAAGCCAATTTCAAATACTTACCATCGGTTTCTCCGGCCAAGTCTGACTCATTACCACTTTATAGGGATATGCCCTCAGAATGTAGTATTAGTCCAATATTGATATTGAGGGATCCTTGCGTTATACCTATGGATAAAGTTATTGTTATAGCCTCTAGTGATGAATCAGATGGATACATTCCCCGAAGTTATGTATCAGAAGATAAATTTGAAGGTCACTACCCTTTTGGGATAGAAATGAGCAAGAATTAGAGGGTTACATCCCACATAGTTATGTATCTAAGAGTGAATTTGATGGATAATCTCGTCTTGGCTATTTATATAGTCATTCTATGTAAAATAAAGGATATTGAACTTATGAATAAATGAAAAGATTTTTTTTTTTTATCAAAACTTGTGTATGAGACCCTCAATGAAATTTCTCATGTATGAATATTATGCTCTTTTGAAATTTTTTCAATACGTAAAGTACGTCATGATAGGATCTAATTAAAGATAAACCTCTAGGTATAACTATTACTTTAGAGAATGGTTAGGACAAGAACTAATCTTGTAGGGAGTCAAGAAGTTGGACAAGGTCTAGAAAGTGTCGAAGCTAAGTTGGACCATCTTCTGGAAATCATGGATGAAACAAGAGCAAGGATAGGAAACCTTGAATAAGAAGTGATGGGAACAGAAAGAGAGGAAGAAGAAATCCCACATAATGAAGAGGAAGAAGTTCCAAAAAATGAGGAAGAAGGGGAGGATTCTTGAAATCATACTAAATCTAGTGAACAAGAAAGTGATAAGTCTCAATCGTATTCTAAGGGAACCAAAAGAAAGCGATTGGAAAGTGAATTATCTAGGGATATGAAAAATTACCCCTCTGAAATTCAAAGGAAGCACCAATGGGGATGAGGTTGATACTTGTTTAATTCAAATGGATAAGTATTTTGAGATTAGAAACTATTCTAAGGTCACTAAAGTGGTTCGGGGAGCCTACCAGTTATCAAAAGAAGCCTCTAACTAGTGGATGAACAAGAAGATGGAACTAGGTCTCAGTTCCCTAAAGCTAACATGGAATGAGTTTGTTGATATTTTCCAGAAAAGGTGGTTACCCCAACTCTTTTTCGATCAAAATCTCACTAATTTCCAAAATTTGAAACAAGGAGAATCTATGATAAATGAGTACTGGGAAAATTATAATTGTCCTTTAAGATACGTACCAATGTACTAGAAAGATGAGGGATTTTGAATCCGGAAGTTCATTATGGGTCTAAATGGACAAATACGTGGAGAGATGGATGTACACGGTCTGACCATTATGGAATTATTATATGAGAAGGTAGTCAAGCAAGAGAAAAAGCTCAAAGCCATCGAGCGATCTACCGAGAGAATAGGAATCGAAAGAAGTTTGGTGGGCCTCAAAATAATCAATCTCTGAAAAAGTATAATGAGGGGAAAGAATTTCAAAAGCAAGGGGAAAAGGGGTCCACAATAGTTGGAATGATCAAAGGAGGGATCGCTGATGAAACAATTTCAACAATGGAAACTATAGCAAAGCTAGAGGAAATGTCAATAATTTTGAAAGACCAGTGAAAAGGAAGGGACCAGTAGGAGGATGATATACATGTGGTGGGGATTATTTTTCCAATCAATGTCCCAATAGACCATTAGGAACACAACAACATGGTAACTCACTTCCTCCTTAGCGAATTGCATTCCAACAAAAGATTCATGCAATGTTGGACAACTGGTAAGCGAATTTCTAAATCACTCTAGTGGATACTTAAAGTACTTTGTCTAGTATACCTATTTCCATACTTATTGATACTAGGGCCAAAAAAAAATTGTTTCACCTAGAATAGCTAATCAAAGTACTAGGAAGGTTGGGTTTATGGAAAAGTCTTGGGTTTTGGAGTATGTAAACTAGACAAGAGCAACAATGAATCAATGTTTATTTGAGGAAAGAATTAAACTTCCAAGTTTCTCAACGGAAGTAAACTTATATGTAGCACCCTTAGGTTCTTATGATGTCATTCTAGGAATGAATTGGCTATAGAAGCATAGAGATAAAGTGGATTACCATGCTAAAATGGTAGAATGCTTAGATGATCTAGGTAACCAAGTGTCTTTGCAAGGAACACCTAGAGAAGTGAAACTACAACAGATTTCAGCTATGCAAATGCATAGGGAAAAGAAGAAAGGTTGCCAACTCTTCATAGTTAAAATGGATAAACCAGAAGAATTCAAGGAAGTCATTCTTCAAGATGATGTCATGTTTTGTGAACCTCAAGATTCACAAGAAATTGAAGAAGGAGAAGTGGTGGAATTTGAAGAAACAGATATGGAGAAGTATCCAATCTTACAAAAATTTGTGGATGTCTTTCTAGAAGAACTACTTGGATTGCCTCCCAAGAGAGTATTTGATTTCTCCATTGATCTAGTACCAGGGTCAGAACCCATGTCCAAGGTACCTTATAGGATGAATATAATGGAATTAATGGAGCTTAAGCCACAGTTGGAAGATTTGTTGTCCAAAGGATTGATAAGACCCAGTGTTTCACCCTAGGGAGCACCAATGATCTTCATAAAGAAGGATGGTACACTACACTTGTGTATAAACTATCGGATGCTTAACAAAGCTATGATAAAGAATAAGTACCTTTTTCCACGTATTTATGATCTTTTTGATTAGATACAAAGAGTGGCTATGTTTTCAAAGATTGAGTATGATATGATTATCATCAATAAAGGATCAAAGATGAAAACAGTTTCAAAACTGCTTTCAAGACTAGATACGGTCATTACGAGTTCACTGTCCTACCTTTTGGACTTATGAATGCACCTACAACATTCATGAACCTAATGAACAATGTATTTAGGGACTTCTCAGATAGGTTTGTATTAGGATTCCTTGATGATATCTTAATCTATTCCAAGAATGAAGAAGAGCATTGTAAATATTTAGAGATACTTCTCCAACAATTAAGAGAGCACAAGCTATATGGAAAACTCTCTAAGTGTACATTCTTTTATAAGGAAGTATAGTACTTGGGTCATGTAATTTTAATTAAAGGTATTGTAGTTGATCCAGCTAAAATAAAGGTGGTGTTTGAGTGGCCAGTGCCTAAGAATGTACTAGAGGTTAGAAGTTTTATGGGTTTGGTTGGTTACTATAAGAGGTTTGTTAAAAAAAATTCTAAGATAGCTTTTCCTATTACTTCATTGTAGAGGAAAGGTGAGAAGTTTTAGTGGTTGTAAAAGTGCCAAGAAGCATTTGACCTACTCAAGGAGAAGTTGAATACTACTCCGATTTTGAAGGTACCTGATCTAGAGGGTAACTTTACAGTCATCATAGATGCATCAAGAGAAGGGTTAGGAGGATTTTTGATGTAGGATGGATAATTCAAATCTTATGAGTCAAGAAAACTGAAGCCTTATGAACAAAATTATGCATCACATGATTTGGAGTTAGTGGAAGATGTTAATGCATTGCAGATGTGGAGACACTATTTGATGGGAAAGTCTTTTGAACTGAAGGCTAATCATCACAGTTTGAAGTATTTATTTACCCAACCCAATATGAATGCATTAAAAAGGAGGTGGTTGGAGCTCATATCGAACTATGAATTCAACATCAACTACATCAAAGGAAAAGAGAATCAATTTTTTGACACCCTAAGTCATAGAAGGCATATCACCTCCATGATAATAATTCAAACTGACTTTAAGGGACAAGTGTTGCAAGAATCCAAGGGTGGTGAATTTTATGAGCAAGTCAAGCAAGCACTCACAGATAATCCACAAGATGCAAGGTATGAAGGTTATCACTTTGAACCTAATGGATTATTAAGGTTTAAAGGGAGAGTTTATGTACTTGATTCAAAAGAGCTAAGGAACTTGGTATGGAAAGAAGTTCACGATGCACCATATTCTAGACATCCTGGTGAGACCAAGATGATGGTGAATGTGAAGCCATTATATTTTTGGAAGGGAATGAAGGGGGATGTTGCAAGACTTGTTGCAAGATGCTTAAAGTGTCAAAGGGTAAAGGTAGAACATCATCACCCTACATGTCTTTTATATCCACATGATATTATTGAAAGTAAGTGGCAAGTCATTAGCATGGATTTTGTGCAAGGTCTACCTAGATGTCAAGGAATAAGCACAATGCCATTATAGTGGTGGTGGATAAGCTAACTAAGGTAGCACATTTTATTTTGGGGAATTTAAATGATGGAGCTCTTTTCATAGCTCAAAAACTTATTCAAGAGGTGTTTAGGTTGTATGGGATTCTTGAGAATATTATCTCAGATAGGGATGCTTGTGTGACATCTAGGTTTTGGAAAACCTTATTCTCCTCACTTGGAACTCAGTTGAACATAAGTTCAGTGTATAATCTAAAAATGAATGGATAAACTAAAAGAGTGAACCAAGTGCTAGAATATCTTTCGAGAATGTATTGCATGGATCAGTAATACAACTAGGAAGATTACCTACCATTGGTTGAATTTGCATACAACAATTCTTATCATTCTGCAATAAAGATGGCTCCATTCAAAGCATTGTATGGCAAGAAATATCGAACTCCTATAAACTGGGATAAGCTAGAGGATAGGATAAGCCTAGGGCCAGAGATGTTATCGAAAATGGAGGAGCATGTTGGAATTATTAAGTAGATCCTAGTAGAAGCCAATGATAAGTAGAAAAAGCTATGTAGATTCTAAATGGGTACCCAAAAATATTGCAGTAGGGGAAAAGATGTTGTTGAGGGTAAAAACTCATAAGAGTTCTATAAATTTTGGAAAGTCATCCACACTAGCTATGTGCTACATAGGTCCTTTCGAGGTTCTTGAGGAAGTTAACCTTGTCGCCTATCGAATTGCATTGCCACTAGCTCTTGTTAGGATGCACAATGTATTTCATGCATCCTACCTTAAAAAGTATATACCATGGGATAACCATGTTATTGATTGGAATGCTTTACAGGTACAAGACCCAGGAGTGGTAAAAATCAAGCCTCTCAAAGTGCTTGAAACACATAAGCTTCACTTACGTAACAAAGAAGTTTTGTAATGCAAAGTCAAGAGGGACCAATATGCAGAAGATTCTACCACTTGGGAAGACTATGTTGAGATTAAGTAGAAGTTTCCTCATGTCTTACATGCTTTTAAGAGTTTTTGAAAAAAAATTATGATATGTTTATGTTTATGGTTTATGTCTATGTCTGCTACTTAGAATCATCGAGGATGATGATTCACAAGGGGGGATATGTTACACCTTGTTGTGTTACTACTTATTCACTTTTACCTAGTTGGGTGAAAATGCTTTAAATAAATGTATTTGTGCTTTATGTGTTTTTGGAAATATGAATAATTAATGTTTGATTCAATTTGATGTTATATAATGATTCTAATTGTGAAACATATGGTGCAAATGAATCTATTTGTTTTCGGCTAACTATTGTTTCAATGTTCTAAGTTGGGTGTAGGATTAGAATCAAGCCTCTGGAAGAGAAGGGAATTATCACTCGAGAGAAGAACTTGGTTTGGTAACCCTTAATAAGACCTAAACTAAGCTTTCACACACTCACTTCTATTCAGGTTGAGTCATCAGCTTAGGAAATAGAAAGTTACCTTTGGTCTTGTTTGAGTATGGTTAGAAGACATGATTTATTCTTTGAATGTTTTGATTTGGGTGATGTGTTGAATTTCCTTGTTAGATGTGAGTCATTATTTATGTGTATATTTAATCGATGGGACATATATACATAAAATGTATATATACGTACATGAGTAGATACGTACATGAGTATACATAGATAGACATATCTATGGATGCTCATGGACGGATTACCCATATGCATGGGAATATCAATCAGACAAGGTGATATATATATAAGGAAACATCCATACTAGTATATTAATATATATACATATACATATGTACATATGTATATATATACGCATGCATCAATATGTAAAATATGAGAATATGTGAATGTGTATTCGAATATCGAATAAAGTATTTTATAAACTTATAAGTTGAGATATATATATATATGTTTCATGATGTATATATATTATATACATATTAAATATATGTGTTAATGATTTCAAATAGCTCTAAATTATTTATAAAGTGCATAACATACTAAATATAGTATATTCTTTGTAAAATATGCATCATATACATAAATTATATTACATAGAAATAAATGAATAGCGCTTAAAGGTTGCACGTAAACATTAAGCAATGTATTATGTGTTGAAAATGTTGAGTTATGTGAAACTTGGCAGCACTAGAGTATAGCGCATAAAATCAAATGCAAACCAATGTGAACTATATAACAGCCAAGACTAAGTCAAAACATGAAGGCAAAGAGGATATGCAATGTACAATAAATATAGATCTGGTCTTTAGAAAATTGCAACCCAAAAGATAGGGTGCAAGATGTTTTGGTGGCACCAACTTATGAATAGTTTAAACCATTTAGAATTCTAAACTGCAATATGAATTCTATCATATGAAGCCAATTGAATATGAGAAATGGTCAAATGAGAAGCTATCCAAATTGAGTCGACCTATGGAATACATTAACCTTGCATTTATTATTGTTATTCTTTCTTTCCATTTGAATGGGCGACTCATTCTTCATTTTGAAATCTGGTTGTGCATGTGTTTATTGTGCAATTTTTTTAGTTGCCACCTTTTCTTTTTCTTGCTAAGTCGAACCTTTTGGATTGCAAAGTGTCATCTTTGACATCTTGTTTTTAGCCTACAACTACTCAAATTTATGTATAAATAGAGGTGATTTCTCCCTCATTTGGGATGCATTATGCACACTTGATGCTTATTTTCTAAGTTGTTATTTTGATTTTTTGAGTTTGAGAGTTTGTGAGAGATTTTTGAGAGTTGTGAGAGGTTTTTGAGTGTAAGATTTTGGTGAGTGGAAGAGAGATAGTGTGGAATTACTTGCTGATTTTGGGAAGGTTGAGCTAGGAGTCCAGTTTGATCAATTGGAGCATTGCATAAATAGGCATGCTGATTTTTACTCTTTTATGTTTTTTATGTATTTGAAAAGATCGTGTGACATTGTTTGCCTTGTTTGGGAAACTTGTTTAATGGTTTACTTTGGAAAGGTTAATTTATTATTTATGTGAAATTGAAAGATTCCTTGATGTACCTATTCTAAGGATTTTTACTATTTGAGTGTATGTATATATTCCATATTAAGGAATGGGTGTTTATAGTAGCATTAAATACTATGTTATAGTTAAAGCTTATATAGCGGATGCTTATCCTAGATGAGATCTAGAATTACTTGGGTGAGCCTAGTGTTTTACCCTATTCTAAGTGTGAAAAATAACTAAAATACAAGAAGGAAAACACAAGAATCACTTCAAATGATTAGTCTAAGTAACAAAACACAAAGAAAATATAATAGCAAGATAGAAATTATACCCCTTTGTGCAACTCCTTGGTTGGCCCTTGATTTTTTTGACTTGTGTGCTCCCTTTCATGGCAAGATGCTAAAATGGATTCAAAACGATGTATGCAAGATGAGGATTCAAATGAGCAAAGTGGGTAGTTGAATGGATGAACTGAGTGCAAAGGATGAAGCTTGAGAGTGTGATAATGGCAGATATCAGAAGATGCAAGTATGAACTTGAGATATGAAGTTGGTTAAATGAGAAGTGTTGAATGAGATTGTGTTAATGCATAATGATAATATGAATGAGAATGAAAGAAACTTCTTTCATTTTATGGAGAGGAACCCTAAAAAGAATGGACGATTGAGATCTTGCCACCATAGGGAAAGATGTAGGGCTATGGTGAGTTGAGGACTCACAAGCCCTCACATCTTGCCATGTGGCAGATGAAGTGTCACAAGGACACATGAGGTGGAAGATGACATGTGATGGAGGTACTTGACATGTGACTTGATGTGACCTCTCAATGATCACATGGGAAAGGGGAAGGCTTAGGATAAATAAATGTGAATTAAAAATTCACATGCTTGAAAGAATCTCATGGACAAGACAAGGTTCCAAAAAGGGAAGCACTTGTCCACATGTGACTTGATGTGACAAGTCAAAGATTCTAGAAGATGCATGGGGAAGAGAAGATTCCTTGGAGGAATAGAAATGAATTAAAAATTCACATAGGAAGAGAGGAGCCTTGGATGAATAAAAAAGAATTAAAAATTCCTTAGGGGATGGGAGAGTTGACCAAGGTACTGATTAGGCTTAACTGATCAGTAATTAAAGGATAATTAGTGGTTAATATGGATTAGAAGCCAACTTGCAAAAGTTGGAGGATGTGATAAATCCTAATCAAGGATTAGGCATGTGCACATCCCTAATGAATAGATTAAGAGGTTGATTAAGATTAAGAAAAGGATGTGACATGTGAGGAATAATATTCATTTTCATTTGATGAAAGGAGGATCAAAGGGGCAAGGTATTTAATTATTAACTGAATACTTTAGGGATTTAGAGGAATTTAAGGATATTAATTACATAATAGCAATATTACCTAATTAACACAAACAAGAGGGTGTTTAGACGAAGAGGGATAAATTTAGACCAATGTAAGTGTCCAAATTTAGGTGTCTACAACTTGAATTACTTATATGAAGTGACATAGTAAACGTAAGAGGTAATAGGTTGTTCCTGGGGTTAGATTAATCCATGGTGAAATGGAATAACCTATGCATAGAATATGAATGGTTAAATAAAAATCAAGCTAGGAAGGTAGGTGAACATGTGACATCCATTTCAAATTAGGGGTGATGAATACTTTGGCCAAAGTAGTGTAAGTTGCCACTATTTATATTGTCAATTCACTGTGATCTAGTTTTACCTACTAGATAGGTAATGTAATATGATAGGTTGTAGCCATTGTGTGATAGTTCTAGATATGTAGGACACAACACCAAGCTTAGGAAAGGTAATTATTTTTATGAGGTTACCATACCAATCTCTTTATCGAAGGGTAGGGCCATCATACCAAGTTTGGTAGATGTGTAGGGGACTGCAATTAGTCCATGGTTGGTAGAAAAGCACTTGAGTGATGCTTCTTCCCATCGGTTGGTGATCAAGATTTGATGGAGGGAACTTGGACCATTTGTATATCTATTTCTAGTAAGCTCAATGGAGCCTTGAATGTATTTTTGTATCCATTCCTATGGAAATATTGTAAAAGAGAAATGTTATCGTGAAATTATGTACTATGAAATCAATATATTGGAAAATTGTAATACTTTGCTATAATGCAATAGGTTAGTTTGAAATGATGTTTATTTCAAATGTGCATGCTATCTTTATATTTGAAAAGAAAATTTGTATTACTCATTATGGATGGATGTTTAAACTTTTTATTTAAGGTTAAAACATAGGAAAGTTATTGCATAGAAAAATGGGCATGTTACAAGTTGTCTATGTGCCCATGGTAGTTATCATGATGTTCTTTGCATTTGTGATATTTGGCATAATCTTATTTTTGTATATCGAATAGCACATAGACAAATCCAAATTCAATTTTCATTCATGATTTTCATACTAAACAACTTCTTGTAATGGGCAGGGCTAACTCTGATACTAATCTCTACACGGGTAGGTGCATGGAGATGGGTAGCCAATTTGTGGCCACTTTCAAAAAAAAATTTGAAAAGTCATAAGGCAAGCGGATTATGGCTTGGTGTGTCGAGCTTGAGGCTTGGCCACAATGATCCCATAACATGAGTGTGTTATAACGTGCTCACATTATGACATGTTAAAAGAAAAGAAAAAAAAAGTGAAAGTCATTCATTCTGCATTTCGACTATTTTTTTGATGTGCTCGCAGCCAAAACCCCCATTTTTTGCACTCACAATCTAGGAGGAGGCATTGTGCAAAAATATTCACCAAGGGTTTCTATTTCTTTGCAAGAATGGTGCCACGATGATGAGGAGGTGTGAGAGGTAAGGATTGTTTGCTTTTTGTTTTGAATTTGTTAGTTTTAGGTTGTATTTGATATATATATTTTTAAATTTGTAGGAGATGTAAATCAACCTACAAACCCTCAAAATCCTCAACAATAAGATCAACCAAATCCTCAAGAAAAAAATCAACCACAACAACAACTTCCTCCACCAATCACTCAACACCCTCCTGGCACTCAACAAAATTTGATGAGTGAAATTGAGAACAACAAAAAGCAAATCGAGGATTTAATTAGTAGGTTGAGTGATCTAAATGGTTCAACTGTAGAAAGAATGACCCTAGCAAGTTCATTGAAAGATATGTTAAAAAAATGTAGATTCAATTAGCAAACAAATGACTGGATGGAAAAATAGGAGGCAGGCAGCTAGGGCTTATTATGTGGATAAACTATCATATAAAGATGTAAAGGATTTAAAAATTACAAAAGGTGATTTGTGCTCATTATTCACTGACTCATGCACAAATCAAAATCTTACCTTGAATGCGAAGAGGTTTCCTATTCATCGGTGCCACCACCAACAGATTAGGAACTATTTTTATGATAGGTGGTACATGGTCTTTGGTTACCCACCATGCAACAATTGTGAAGTCTCGTAGTATTTCCTTAGGAAACTATGCAATGAGTTCATATTGAACAAAATCCCAAATTATTTTGACATGAGGTACTTACAGGGGAGAGGTGGGGGGTCAACTCAGGATAGACCCGGTGCATAGTCGAATCTTACGTGGCAAGGGAGATGAGGTCTTGCTAGGCCGCCTTGTAAGCACATTGTTATGCTTTCCATCGCGAAGGAAAGTGTCGACATAGAGACATTGTAGGAAATCAACACTTTGACCTAGAGTGTCATCCATCATACTAGCCCTATTCTATAGTGCCATCCAGGGGAGTCTTCGAGTGGTGGCCTTCAAACCCATGTGTGTCAATCTTGCAAGGAAACTTGTTCATATGACCCCACCGACACTTAGGAGGTTGGTATGTAGGATCCATCTGTAGCTATAGAGATGGAGAGGGCAGCTAACATTTTGCATGAGGCATATGGCATTGATAGTCAAGTAAAAGTTAGCATATTCATTCAATTTAATTTATTAAATTTTGATTTTGATATGGAAGATTAACTAATTTAGTTTTATGATTTTAATAAAATTGCAGGGTCACAGTGTTGAGACTGGATACACCGGCCCTCCACCTATTTATTTCTACAGTACACCTATCGGTGGGGTATGTAACTAGTAAACAATTATAAATTTATTACATGTTAATAGCATTGTTTAATGAATGGTACTTTAATATGTGATTTTGGATGTTGAACAAGCTAATATTGGAGGTTTCTAGGGAACACCTCCCAATGCCAGTGGATTTACTCAAACCTACACATAGGTAATAAGATAAAGAGTTTAACTAATGAATTGTACTTAATAGATTTGTGTAGTTTATATTCATACCATTGATTACGTTACATTGCACATCATTCAAACTCAAAGCATTACTTCACATTCCATAACTAATAACTAGATGTTGATAGATGACAAAATTTCAACTACAATATAGTTGTTTAGAAAGTCAACATAAGCAGTGATTCAATTACTTTACCATGAGACCACATTTCTTTGAGGCATTTCTTTAAACAGCTCACCACCTTTTCTATGTTACCACATTTTTTATACATGTGTACCAAATAATTTTATCAAACTACTCACTTCCTTGCAGCTATGGCTAAAAGCCTAAAATAGGTGCTTTCCAACAAACTATGGATGCTTGGAAAAATATCTATCAAATCATAATAGTAAGCAATAATACCATAGAGAAGGCAATGAACTTTCTAAAAAATCTTTGAAAGAAATGTGGTCTTATGGTGATGGAATGCCATGATGTGCATTTGTTTGTAATGGAATTCCATCACGATGAGACCCCATTTCTTTGAGGCATTTTTTTAAACAGTTTACTGCCTTCTCTATGCCACCATAGTTATCGTACATGTCTATGAAAGAATTTGATCAAATGGTTCACCAGCTTGCTGGTATGGGTAAAATCCTAAAAACATGTCCTTTCGAACAAGATATGGATAGGGAAAATAGTAAGCATGAGAATAAAAAATATATAGTTTAATAAGTACTCCAATTTTTGTTCTTTATCTCATACATTATAAGTCATGACGTGGATCGGTATTGTAGTTTTTGTGATTGAATAATTTGTTGTTTTATTTTAAGTTGTAAGCTAAAACACCTCTAAATGTGATGAGGGCAATGGAGATCGTTGTTTCATCTTCTATACAATCCTCGATGGCTCTAACAGGGGAGGTATGAGGCAAATTAGTAAATTTCAATTTACATTCGTTGTTATAGATGTTAGTGAAAAATCAAACCATTATTGATTCGTAGTTTAATTTCTATTTGGATGGTTTATATAGGGCTTGAGCACGCTGAGCATGGGTGTGTGAATATTTCTCTCATGGAGAGAGATCATGAGATGGCGATAAGTGATTATTTTGTTAAATATATTATTTTTTATAATGTAATTTCTATATATTAATGTCTTTACTTCTTATTGTAACAGTTAAAACTTCACCATGAACTAAACACTAGGAGGAGTAGGAGCACTCCTCGAGTGTAGTACAAATGAGTGACAAACCTATCGCCATCTGATCAACAAGAAAAAGGAAATAATTTATTTCCAGAGCATGGAGAGCAATGACTTTTGATTCCAGAACCCTTTGTTGTATGCCTACATGGCAGTTTTGTACATATTTTGTATTGGATATATTTTACATTGTATGCCTATATGGCATTCTCGTAAGCCTATATGGCTATTTTGTACCTATATTTCATACTTATATCGACATATATTGATGTATGCCTACATGGCTATTTGGTTAATACAAATCATTTTTTATTGATGGTGTTCATATTTGCATTCTATATTGATGGTTCAATAAATATGAGTTATGTGTATTCAAGTGTATACTTTACAACTTACGTGTGTTCCAATGTATACTTTGCGACTTATGTGTTTTCATGCGTATATCTTGTATTTGTGCATATACTTTTAATTAATTTATGTATACTATGTATTTGTGTGTATACTTCAAGGCTTACGTGTTTTTGAGTATTTTTGCTTCCCTTATTCACATCTGCATGCTTTACTTATTCACGTGTATACTTATTATTTGGTTAGCCCTAGCATTGATCATTGTTGTCCTTCATGGTTTGTCTTGAATATTAATTGATTGATGCTAAAAAACTTTATCTAAAATCAAAAAACACATTTTCAATTGGTATTCCATGAAATGATTAATAAAAAAATTCCAATATATTTAATCCTTTGATTGGAACAACTCAATTAAGCAAATGATACATAATCTTCACAACACTTGCAAAACATAATATTCAGAGTAGATGAAATAGTTAACTTCTTGAAACATTATATACAGACATTTATCTTCAATACTCTTTAAAAAAATTCACAGCATAATCATGATAGTGCAAAATGAATTGTTATGTTCTTGATGTGTCACCATATAAACACGTCGAAAGATTTAAATGTCAACTTTTTGCAATATTATTTCTTGTATACGAAATGAACTCGAGAGAAAGCAAGTTACAAGTTAGAATTTATAATACAAATAAGAAAGGGACTCAATGTTGTCCTAGACCCCCGAATAGGTCTATAACAAAGCAAGATGCTCTCAATCACTCCTCCAATTGGAAAAAACCATTGGGAAACATTTACCAAATTATGTTTCCCCTTGACTTTACCCACTTTTACTCCCACAAACTTCTCATTTCAATTCAAAACCCCTCTATTCCCAATTAGGGCATCATGACATAACATACTTTTGACCTCCCTTATCCTTACAAACTGTTTGAACACATCAAACTCCACAACCTTACCCTATTTCCAACCTATTCTAACTTATTCTCAAGCAATTTCTTCTTTACACCTCGTCTAGCCTTGCTTTTAAGGCCTAAATTCTAAATTTTGAACAGGGGCAGCGTTAGTAATCTCTTCCAATGTCTTTACCAATGCTATTTTCTTATTCATACTTACATAATTGACTCAAATGACCCCACACTAATTCAAAACTAAAAGCAAGATTACAAAATGGCCTATCATGGCCTTATTTGGCATTATAATGACTAAAACCACTAAACTAGATCTTCTTCATCAAATGGAGGAACGAGGTGCTTTGCACCAATGATCATACGCTTTTTGTGTGGAATACTCAGACTTCTCACTTATCGTGTGTATGTTTCTTTTTTCCATTGTTTTGCATGCCATCATAAGGGATCAAGTCATTTGAACGTAGCTCATATCAATTCCACGTGTTTGGGTGTGAAAGAGGACCATGTCTAACTTAAACCTACCTATTGGGACATGTTGGAGCAGTTAGTTTGGTCATGCGAATTACAAAACGAAAGTTGCACCACTTTGCAACTTTACGTTGCTTCAATTTGTCACTTTTTTCATCAAGTGAAAATTGGACACCACAAGAAAATGACTATAAGATAACAAAAACTAAGGTTATTTTAGAGGGGTCCAATGCGATCTCGTAGGCTTAGACAGAGAGTTTGTAAGCGGCATGGTTTTTGATTAATAGCCCATCAAAGTTTGCTTCCCTTTTTCACTTTGGACTCTTAAGGGATCGATCCAGTTGAATGTAGCTCAGAGTGATTCTGCATATTTGGGTGCGAAAAAGGACCATGCCTAGTGTAAACATACCTATTCAAACGCGGTGGAAGAATTTGTTTGGTCACACGAGTTGCAAAATGAAAGTTGCACCACTTTGCAACTTTGCACTACTTGCATTTGACACTTTTTCAATCAAGCGAAATCCACCACCACGGGAAAACGACTCCAAGGTAGCCAAAACTAAGAGATAAATTTGTAGAGGGGCCCAATGTGATCCTATAGGATTAGATGAAAAGTTTCTAAGCATTACAGTATTCAAGTAACAGCATGTTGAAGTTTGTTTCCCTTTTGCACTTTGGACCCTTAAGGGATCAGTCCGGTTGAATGTAGCAGCGATTCCGCATGTTTGGGTGTGAAAGAGGACCATGCCTAGCATAAAAATACCTATTCAGATGTGTTAGAACAATCTATTTGGTCACACAAGTTGCAGAATGAAAGTTGCACCACTTTGCAACTTTGCACTACTTGCATTTGAAACTTTTTCTATCAAGTGAAAATTTGCTGCCATAGGAAAACCACTCTAAGATAGCCAAAAATGAGAGAGGTTTTTGTAGAGGGGCTCAATGCAATCCTGTAGGATCAGACTAAAAATTTCTAAGAATCACAATATTCGAGTAACATCCTATTGAAATTTGTAGCCATTTTACAATTTGGACTCTTAAGGGATCAATCTAGTTGAATGTAGCTGAGAGCGATTCTACGTGTTTGGGTGCGAAAGAGGACCATGTATAGCGTAAAAATACCTATTCAGACGTGTTGGAACAGTCTGTTTGGTCACACAAGTTGCAGAATGAAAGTTGCACCGCTTTGCAACTTTGCACTACTTACATTTGACACTTTTTCCATCAAGTTAAAATCTGTCACCACGGGAAAACCACTCCAAGATAGCCAAAACTGAGAGAGGTTTTTGTAGAGGGGCCCAACATGATCCTATAGGATCAGATGAGAAGTTTCTAAGTGTCATAGTATCTGAGTAACAACATGTTGAAGTTTTCAACCATTTTGTACTTTGGGCTCTTAAGGGATCATTCCAATTGAACGTAGCTCGAAGCAATTCTGCATATTTGGGTGTGAAAGAGGACCATTCCTAGCATAAAAATACCTATTTGGATGCATTGGAACAATCTGTTTGGTCACACAAGTTGCACCACTTTTCACTACTTGCATTTCACACTTTTTCCATCAAGTGAAAATTTGTCGCCATAGGAAAACCACTCCAAGATAGCTAAAATCAAGATATTTTTTTGTAGAGGGGCCCAACACAATTTTTTAAGTTTAGAAAATAAGTTTCTAAGCATCACAGTATCTGAGTAACAACGTGTTGAAGTTTGCAGTCATTTTGCACTTTGGACTCCTAAGGAATTGATCTGGTTGAACATAGCTCGAAGCGATTTCGCATGTTTGGGTGCAAAAGAGGACCATACCTAGCATAAAAATACATATTCAAATGCGTTGGAATAATTTGTTTGGTCAGATGAGTTGCAGAACAAAAGTTGCACCACTTTGCACTGCTTACATTTGACACTTTTTCCATCAAGTGAAAATCCACTTTCACAAGAAAACCACTCCGAGATAGCCAAAACTAAGTGAGTTTTGTAGAGGGGCCCAACATGATCTTGTAGGATCAAATGAGAAGTTTCTAAGCACCACGGTATCCAAGTAACAACATGCTGAAGTTTGCAGCCATTTTGCACTTTGGATTCTTAACGAATCGATCTGGTTGAACGTAGCTCAAAGTGATTATGCGTGTTTGGGTACGAAAGAGGCCCATTCCTAGCATAATCATACCTATTTAGACACATTGGAACAATCTATTTGGTCACATGAGTTGTAGAACGAAAGTTGCACCAGTTTGCAACTTTACACTACTTGCATTGACACTTTTTCCATCAAGTGAAAATTTGTCGCCATGGGAAACCACTATGAGATAGCCAAAACTGAGAGAGGTTTTTGTAGATGGGCCCAACAAAATCCTATAGGATTAGATGAGGATTTTCTAAGCATCATGATATCCGAGTAACAATATGCTAAAGTTTGCACCCATTTTGCACTTTGGACTCTTGAGGGATCGATCCGGTTGAACGTAGCTCAAAGTGATTCTGCATGTTTGGGTGTGAAAGAGGACCATGCCTAGCATAAACATGCATATTCAGACACGTTAGAACAATCTATTTGGTCATATGAGTTGTAGAACAAAAGTTGCACCACTTTTGAAATTTGCACTACTTGCATTTGACACTTTTTCTGTCAAGTGAAAATCCACCGCCATGGGAAAACCACTCTGAGATAGCCAAAACCAAGAGAGGTTTTTGTAGAGGTTCCCAACATGATCTTGTAGGATCAGATGAGAAGTTTCTAAGCATCACGGTATCCGAGTAACAACATGCTAAAGTTTGTAGCCATTTCGCACTTTGGACTCTTAAGGGATCAAACAGTTAAGGAGTTCAAAGGTAATTAGATCCATTGGGAAAGTTTAGTTTGAAGTAAAAACATTATAAATATATTGTAAAGACTTGATGAGAGGGGGATATTGAATATTTGAAGCAATAAAAGTTGATTAGCACTAATTTTTACTAGATTTTCTGTATTTTTCCATTCTTGGCAAACTTGTATGATCTTGTACATGGTTGTTTTGACTTGCAAACTATGGAAATATCTTATAGCATGTGTTAACTTGAATTTGTAGAAGTTTTAAGAGTCTTATTTTAAATTTGTGGAGTTGTATCTCATATTTTCTTAATCTACCTTGTTAACCCTATTTTGGAGGTGTTCAAAGTCACATAAATGTAAATTTTGCCCATTCCACCCCCTGTGACTACTGTGATTGGTGGAATGGGATTTTTTAGTTGGGAATAGGTGGTTTCAATCTTTTTTTTGAAGGGGAGGTCTGATATTGCTTTGGGTGTGATGCCCTAATGTGAAAATATGAGTTTTCCTCATGAAAAGTGGAGGTTTTGGTGGGCCAAATTGAGTTTTGTTTGAAGGAAGAATTATTTCATGTTTGTTTAAGCTTTTTTAGACCAATTCAAACTTGTTTGAAGAGGTTTTGTGTTTTGGGTAGATTGGGAAGTGACTTTTTCAATAAACCCCTAAGGTTTTGGCTAAAAAGTAGGGTTTTATAGATTACCCTTAGTATAGTGGTATGTCAGAGGTTTGATTGTGGTTTTGAAGGTTCTTACACATTTAAATTATTTCCCCAAGGTTTTTAAGGGTTTGGATAAGTTTCAAGTATAGTTTCTTCGGAAAAAGAGGCTAATTAGAAACCTAAAACAATGAAAAGGTGAAATTTGAGTGCTCTGGTCTGAAGTGATCATAGGTGGATTTTAAGTATGTCAATTTTTTTTCAAATGGGTCACTGAAAAGGTTCATGTAATGGACTAATGAGGTGTCATTGAGATAAGTTACCTGATTGAGTTGATTCCTAGTGTTACAAGGGAAAAGAGTGATTTTGAAGAAATGATGAAATTGTGAGGATTTTATGGCCTAACAGTTGTGTTTGTAGATTGGAATTGTGACTTTTTGTGTTGTAGGCCTCCCCCTATTGCATCAATCCAAAAACCATCATATTAACTATATCACACGAACTTTTACATACATTTTACATTTCAAAATTCAATTTTTACATTTGAAAACTAATCAACAATCAAAGTATAAGGTGCTATACAATCCGCACAAGCTTGAAACAAAAAAGGAAAAGTGTGGCAAATATAGAAAACATCATCCTTTATTTACTAATTTTGCAATTGTGCAACTAATGCAAGTTTTGCATTTTTACACCAAATGACATTTTTTGTGTAATATCACTTCTCTAATCACCTAGTGACCTCTTTGAGACTTTGAATACATTACATATGACCTTCACATGACCTTTTTCTCATTGTTTACATTTCAAAATTCAAATTTTGCAAATTTTCCTATTGAAGGAATTTACAGAACAAGGTGCTACTGCACCAAACATGAACTCCAAAATTACAATATTTGAGTAAATCTCATTACAGTGCCTTAGGAACTTCGTTCTCATAGATCTTTTACAATGTCACTCATACATTCAAAATTCTCTTTAAATGTCTACATCATAGGTGCTCATTATGAGGTTAACTTCAATTGAGTAACTTGAGATTCCCTCACTAAGCTTCACACAATCTTTTATAATGGCTTCAAATCAGAATTGAGATTTCTCAAGATGATCAAAATAAGGATGTTGCATTGCTTTTTTGGTTGAGATTCTCTTTGATGGCTCATAAATCAACATTTTCTGCAACGATAAACCAATCAATTTTTAGTAGTTTACTTACAAATACACAAAGTAAAAGAGAAAAAGAAAGAGCATCCAAAATGGAAATGAAATGAAAATAGATGGAAGGCACTTACAGATAGGCATGCCAGTCTCTCAACTTAGTCACTCCTGGTCATACATCTTCACTGTGAGTTCCAAGATACCTATTGCACACAACACCTCTCATGAATAGAGTAAGTTGAAATTTGAGATGCTCTTATAATGTCTACATCATAGTTGCTCATGATAAGGTTAACTTCAAATGAATAACTTGAAATTCCCTCACCAAGCTTTGCACACACTTTTGTAATGGCTTAAAATCATGATTGAGATTTGTCAAGATCATCAAAATGAAGATGTTGCATTGCTTTTTTGGCTGACATTCTCTTTGATGGCTCATAAATCTGTATTTTCTACAAGGGGACACCAATCAATTTGTAGTAGTTTACTTACAAATAGGAAAATTAAAAGAAGATGATAGCATTTTCATCAAACAAATTAATGTGTATACAAGTGTAAATCAATAAGAACCAATGTGCATGCTTAAAAACTAATCCAAAGAACCATCTAGGTCTGCTCTGCTCTTTATTGTGTCTAGTATTGCTTTGTGGTCAAACTCACAGACCTTCCACAAGACCTTGTTCAAAGGTCTACCCCCATATTTGGTCAAACGAACATTGGATGCCACAACAAGGTTCAAGTAATGAAGAATCTTATGATGCATGCCAAAGTCCTGAAACGGCCAATGTTTTACACTCTTATGTGGGTACCTTCTAAGCCACATTCCAGTAACAACCAAGCCTATAGGGTATTTGATGTTTTCTCCATCTATAACTAGAGCCTCCAATTTATTTTTGGCCTCAACACAATGACACAAGTAATAGTTTGTTTCCTCTTCATTGTTTTCATCTGCAATAACTACATAAACTTGCCCTACATTGATATGTGCAACAAATCTCTCAAAATTAGTCAACATTATGAATACACTACAAAGTAATATAACAATATGGAATTTCAAAAACTAAGCAAGCAGATATATTACTTGGTTGAACTAAATATGATACGTGGTCAAATTCAACCAATGATTCCATCTATCTTAGTTCCAATTCCGTCAGAGGGCGATACGTGTGAAGTGGACTGAGATAACTTGTCAACCATTTGTGAACCCACTCCCCTAACTCACAATCATTCCAGGCTTGCATTTTACATGAAGAAAAAAATCATGCCATCATTCGTGTATGAATACTCCATGAACCTACATTTGAGCTAAGGAAAGAGTGTAGCTCACTCGATCCTATTAGTGTACAACAATCCTCATATGGTGCAATGTTCGTATCATTTATCAACCAAAAATACATATGAATTCAAGACGTACCTTCATTACCTAGATCCATCGAAGCATTACACCACTCGACAATTGATCTTGCATCTGTCAACTTTGCATTGTCTTTATACTTTAACTCTTCTCGTGCTAATGCTCTTTTCACACATGCTCCTGCACCATCATGCTCCCCCTTTCCATGTTCGGCCTCACAAAAGTTCCACATATGTTATACACCTGCAATGACATGCATCTTGTTCAACGAGTAGAACATGTGTGAGTTCTTGAATTGTGTTGCACAATTATCCAACCATATTATATGTCGATCGTATGTTATGCCTCTTTGAGCCAAATCATTGTAGAACATCTAGAAGCAACCTTGCATGAACTCTAGAGAATGTGTGTGATCATCACTAATATAAAAGTGATACTCCCTCAATACCTTCCTTTGGTCCTCTGTACTATTAGCTACATGAATGAATGTTATTTGCACAAATATCGAAACCTGTGTGGAGTTGTAATACAGTGATTGCACCTCATGTTGTGGTTGAGTGTAGTTCTCTACAAAATCAACCACTGATACTATGCTGCCAACTGGAAAGGTGACCTTGTATAGCTTGAATTGTGTGTTTAGCCATTGGGCTCTATGGGTATGCCTTGCATACTCATACACTATATTGTCATGAAACATGGACATAAACTAATACACTGGAATATTCTGAACAACCAAATCACACCTTTTTGCTTGAGACCCATCTTTTGTAGTGTATGCCACCATTTTATACTTCTGAAACTCTAATAGTTTTTGTCCCACCTCATTTGTGCTTTCCATATGTTGACATACTGGCATACGTTGCAAGCCACTGCAAGACTCGCATGAAGCATCCAAGCATGTTGTCCTATAGAATATTTGGCCATCCTCTATTTCACATAATTTTTTTGATAAGAACTATCTTGAAGATTTTGGTGGGGCTTCTATGCCACAATCCTATAAAACATTGTTAGTATGCAAATCACAACATATAGAACAATAAAAATCATAATGGTTAGAGAATTCAATATGTAGTCTACAACAACAAGTAGTGTGTGTGTGATTTATCTTGACATAAAAAGGTTTAAGCGTTTCAAAAAATCTATGACAAATACTAATTTGAGGATAATCCATTTGAAATTTATCAAAAAATTGGGTTTGAGTCATATCCAAAAAATGCTTTGGATGTGGCTCGTGGTTCTGACTACGATTCTCCTTCTTACCCCATCCCTTTGATTCGGAGATGGCCTTGTGTTATTCTTCCAATACTCTTCAATTAGTGTTCTCAATGACTCAACAAATTTTTAATTTTTTTGTGGAAATCTCCTCAAGAATGCCCATAATTCATTTGAATTAGTGCCTTCAATTATTTGACGCCTTTGAATGGCTTTTGATAAAGTTTTTCTACTAATTCTCATTTGTTCACTCGTCTTTCTAATGAGATGAGCTATCTTTGTTTGACTACTTACCAAAGTCGATGTAATGACATGTCGTGTGAAATTACTATCCTTTGAGTGTAAGGTCTTACCCGCACTCTCATATGCATCCATTAGATTCTTCACAATAGTGTTTTCACTTGATGCATTTGATGTTATCAACCCAAGATTCTTCATGATGTCTCTATACTTTATACCCCACATCATTTCAACAAATAGTTGGCATCTTGCAGTCTCATTTAGCCTTTCAAAGTAGAATTTCCAAATCTTATTAGCATATCTTCTACAAGTGTGTGCTAGAATCTTACCTTCCATGTGCTACAAAATATCCTCATCAATATTAATCAAATAGTTTGGCTTTCTACGCAAAATTCTAGGTGGTGTTCTCCTAGGTACATACATCTCAACATTAGGAATTTCATCAATATTTAATTGAGGTGGGCTAGATTGCGTACCTTCGATCGATGGTGGAGTAGAAGACATACCTTGAGGTTCTCATGGGGATGATGGCATACCTTCTTCATCAAATATGAGTGATGATGTACTCTCAACTTGAGATGTGTTGGATGGTGTTCAACTATATTCACATGTGATAGATGGTGTCCCTCCATATTCAATTGCGGTAGCTGGTGTCCCTCCATATTTGCTTGTGCTTAATGGTGTCCCTTCGTATTCACTTTCCATAGAGGGTGTGTCTCCAACTACAGTATCTGAATTTGTCTTAGCATGATGCTTTCGCATTCATGCCCTTTGTGCTGCCAAATCCTGTTCTCTTTTTTATGGTTGAGGTTCCTCTTCAGTTGGCTTGTTTTCATCAATAGTACCCAATTTCTTCTTTTCACGATGTCGTCATGTGTTCTCTCTCGTTTTCTTTGAAGGTTTCATACTCTTCGTCTGTCAATTTATTCCTTCTTCATTTCTTCGGCATGGCAGATAATTTTATCTGTAGCATGGTAATGAGATGAATATTAGTTCCTAAAGTATTTGTCCATTCAAATAAATGAAATATATGTCATTCAAGGCTTCATAAAAAATACTTATAATCATCTTGTAAAAGACTATTTCTAGCATAAACAAAGGTGGTGCAGGGACTAGTTTGTTGTTTTAGTCTAATCATTTTGAGTTGGTTGGGCTCTTCACCACCTAGGTTGCTACCATGCTACCCCTACCTTCTCAACCCTACCCTATTGGAAAGCTAGTGGAGTATTGGAAAGATATCCCACTCACTAGCTTTCCAATGTAGTAGGGTTGAGAAGGTAGGGGTAGCATATGCCTCATAGAAATGGGGTGCCATAGCCCGCTCACTATCTTGCCAATGTGGTAGGGTTGAGAAGGTAGGGGAGGCGTATGCCTCATGGAAATGGGGTGCCACGATGATGTACATCATTGTGGCACCCCATTTCTATGAGGCACATCACCATTTCACCCCATTTCTATGAGGCATACGCTTCCTTGACCTTCTCAACCCTACCACATTGGCAAGCTAGTGGAGTGTTGGAAAGCTAGCTCACTCAATAGGTTGCTAATGCGGTAGGGTTGAGAAGGTAGGGGTAGTGTATGCCTCATAGAACTGGGGTATCACCATGGCATCCCATTTCTATGAGGCATACATTGCCCCTACCTTCTCAACCCTATCGCATTGGCAAGCTAGTGGAGTGTTGGAAAGCTAGCTCACTCACTAGCTTGCCAATGCGGTAAGGTTGAGAAGTTAGGGGTAGCGTATGCCTCATAGAAATGGGGTGCCATGGAGCTCACACACTAGCTTGCCAATACAGTATGATTGAGAAGGTAGGGGCAGTGTATGCCTCATAGAAATGGGGTGTCACGGTGATTTTTAATCACCGTGACACCCCATTTCTATGAGGCATACACTGCCCCTACCATGTCAACCATTTATGAGACTAGCCTGAACACATAGTTTTAAGGTTTGAAAGCCATTTAAAAGGGTGTTTTGACCCATTCCTCTCACTGTTATAACTCTAAATTGAGGAATGGGTCTACAACATCACTAAAAAGGTGTGGGAATGTTGAGTGTGTGCAGGGGAGGTCAAGAGTTGAGTTGGGCATGAATCCCTAGAGTGAAATTTGGTGTTTTCCATGTGAAATTAAGAGGTTTTGACATGATAAAGTGATTATTGTGTTAGGGAAGCATTTTTTCTTGTTGAATTGAGTTTGTGCAAGCCATTTTAGACCTGTTTGAGGTGGTGGCATGTTTTGATAAGGTTGGGAAGTGTGTTTTCCAGTAAGCCCTAGGTTATTTGGCTTAAAAAGAGGGTTTTTGGTTTTCGCATCTTCGTGGATGAATTTCTGAGAACTAATTGTGAATTCTGAGAACATATAAATTGTTTCCCACATGTTTTGGAGGTTTTGGTTAGTTTTAAGATAATTTTGTTTGCTAAAGTGTCCTAATTTAAGGCCTAGTTGGCGTAGAAAGCCTGCTTTGAGAAAGTTGTTACAAAGTAACCAATAGTGGTTTGTTGGAATGTGATTGTGTACCCTAAAGGGTCCTTGAAATGGTTCAAGTCTTGGTTTGAAAGAATCTTATTGGGAAGAAATAACCAATTGAATGAGATGACAATGATACAAGGAAGAGTGTTGATTTGGTGAAAAGTGAAGAGTTTTGAGAATTATGACTTGTAAATTGTTGTTGTTGGTCAAATTGTTGTGTTTAGTTGTGTTGCAGGACCTCCCTTGGTTGCATCACAATTCAAATGCTTTGTCCATGCTTTCATTTTGATCCATGATTGCAAGATAGGCTACACCTTTCCCCATGTTGCTAACTTAGCCTTCAATAAAGAGTCTTCTAACAGTGGAGAGAAGGGTTAGAATCCCTTGTAGGTAGAATAATCAAGGAAACATTTAAAATATATCACAAATAAAATTGATGAGGTAGGTTTAGTGATGAGATAAATTTAGAAATAGAGATGAAAACCAAAATAGTTTCTATGATCTATCAATGTGGGAGGAGTATATTCCTATTTTTTAGAGAGATGTATGGAAAATTTGGTAGCATACACAAGGCAATGAGCTTCTTGGTATAATTGTTTGACAAAATACCTCAATGAAGGTTTTAGAGAGTGGCATGCACTTCCATAATAAAAGATTGAGAAATGATGTTTTATTTTACTTCCTTAAAAAGTATGTCATATATATGTGTATACAAAATGTGGAAGCATTCATAAAGTAAGTCAATTGTTAAATAACAAAATGCCTCAAAGAGATGTGGTTTAAAAATGTAATTGGAAAGTGTATAGAATTTTGTAATTTAAAATGTGCATTGACAACCTAAGGTTATAATGACAAACAAACAATGATCAACATGGAATATTCAAAATAACAAAAATGAAAGGAAGCCATAATAAAATGAAAGAAAATGTGTAAAGACTTCACATACCTAAAAAACCAAAGTTTCAAGTGTAGGATTTCAACCCAATTATGTAGCCTTAGCTTCTTCTTTCTTCAAACTCCTCAACAATTTGACTTTTTCGAAAGCTCGATCCCCTCCAAACTTCAATTGTATATCAGTTTTCAATGGAATTCAAACTTGAATTGATATTATATGTATTTCAACGTGAAAACTCTTCTATTTCATGCAAATATGGTAGAAATATCATGAAAAAGGTGGTGGAATGTGAAAAACATGCATGCATATTTCACAACATCATCAAAAAGCTACTTTTTTGTCGAAGCACGCACAAAACCAGGAGAATATGTAGAATGTGGTCCTTGAGATCACGGGTATATTGAGTTTTTTTTACCATTTTTAGTGCAACACAAAATGCGCTCACGTTATAATGCGAGTGTGTTATTTCTTCCTAAAATGAAAATATCTCTACTTCTTCAAAACGCGCTCACATTATGAGAAAGTTGGCTTTTTAATAGATTTATTTTCTCTCTCTAACTATACCCTATATACCCTGATTCCATCTCTCTTCCCTCTACCCTTATACCCTAATTCTATCTCTCTCCCCTCTACCCTCTACACCTAAACTTTATACCCTCTATCTCTCTCTCACTCCCTCCCTCTCTCTGTCGAGTCTCTCCCTCATCTCTCAACCCCTACCCCCTATCCCTCTCTCAACTCCCTCTCTCTCACTCACTCACTCCTCTCTCTCTCTCTCTCACTCACTCACTCACTCCCTCTCTCTCCCTCACTCTCTCCCACTCCCTCCCTCTCTCTCTCAAGTCTCTCCCTCATCTCTAAACCCCTATACCCTCTCCCTCTCTCAACTCCCTCTCTCTTGCTCACTCACTCCTTCGATCTCTCTCCCCTCTACCCTCTACTCTTAACCCTCTACCATCTATATCTCTCAATTCTCTCCCTCCTACCCCCTCTTCCTCACTCAAGTCTCTCTTTCTCACTCACTCACTCACTCCCTCTCTCTCCCTCTCTCTCATTCACT
>VDFB02147413.1:73323-85815 GCA_007258455.2 Sequoia sempervirens | reverse complement strand
ATTGGACCCTCAACCTAATCCTTCAACTATATACCCTCAAACCTATACCCTAAACCCTCTACCCTCAACCATAAACCCTTAACCCAAAACCCTTAAACCTTCCACCCTATACCCTCAACCCAATACACTCTACCATCGACCCTAATCCCTCAACCCTCAACCCTTAAACCCTAATACCCTAAAAACCATCAACCCTATAGGTCCTCCACCATAATCCCTCAACCTTATACCCTCAACCCCTATCGATTTCTCTTTATCTATACATCTCACCTCTCCCTCCTTCCCTCTCTCCTACCCTCTTTAATTGTCTCTATCTACCCTCTCCCTCTTTCTACGTACCTCTTGTTCAATCAATTCCTACCACCCTCTATCACTCCCTCTATCTATCTTTCTATAACTCCCTCTCAATCTCTCCCACTCCCTCTCTCTCCCTCTCTCTCATGTCTCTCTCTCCCACCCCTCTCTCTCTCTCAAGTCTCTCCCTCTGGCAACCTACCTAGGTAACTCTCTCTCTCTCTCTCTCCCCCCTCTCTATCCCTCCCTCCCACCCTACCTAGATAAGACCCTCTCACTCCACCCCCTCTTTCTCTCCCTCTATTAGGACACTCCATCCCACAACCTCTCCCTCTATCAGGTCTCTCACACACACTCCCTCTCACTACCTATCTCTCAATTCTCTCCCTCTCACCCCTCTCACACTCTCAAGTCTCTCCCTCTGGTACCCTACCCTCTATACCCTAATTATATATCTCTCCCCTCTATGTAAGAACTTGTTTTCTCTCGATTGTGTGTACTAATTGTTTTTGCTTGTTTCCTTTGTTTTTTGATTTTTTTGTGTTTTTTTTGCTAATAATGATAATGGTATGATTTTGATAGAAAATGCTTGAAAAAATGCAAATAAAATACTAGAGAACTAAATATGAAGGAATCCAATCGATATAATAATGCCAAATAATTTATTATTCTTCCAAATGGATTACAACTGTGATCAGACAATATGCGTGGAAAAAAGCAATGACATTTATTCAAGAAACCTGGTTATTGCAGCCGCTAATACTAGTGAAGATGAAGTACGACCAACCTCAGAAGAACCTTCTCTAGCCTCAAAATTGGTGCAAAATATCCTAGAGACCAAGGCGTCCCATCTGGTGAAGGGAAGAGACAAAAAAGCAAGGTGTCCAAGCTTGAGGAAGAAGTACGGCCTTTCAGCTGAGTGGTACGACCTCCAAACCAACAACAATAGAAACCGTCAACAATAGAATCCGTACAACCTTGAAATTCATGCCAGATGAAGAACTAAACCAACCACTCAAAGATATCACTTTTCCCTAAAAAATATTAAATCAAACCCTGAATAATAACTTCTCAATAAGATCTATAATAAATTATAAATGAAGCTATTTCACTGACAGGCAATAAATCAGCTGATATTTCATAGCCTCTGAACTGCAAACAATGAAGATGGCTTGTTCTCCAATGCAAAAGAAAACTAAAACCCTTGGCTTCGTTCTTTGTAGAAGAAATTGGCTAAAATCGATTCTCATATGCATAATAATGAATTCCTCTCAAAAGAAAACTTATTTCTTCACAAGTAGGTCGATTTCCTTCAAAAAGCATCATTTTAAATAAACTTGAATTTCACTTTTAATTTTCCAATAGTCTGGGCGCCCAATTAATTATAATAATTAATTGAGAAATGGCCCCTTCTTCATGATGGTCGACCCCTTCATTAAGTCACTTAAGTTATAATATAAATTTACATTATAACTTTATAATATAAGCTTCAATTAAATTAATATTTACTTTGGCAAATAAATATTAATATCTTCCTCAATATAAGTCCAAACAACAAGCTGTCTGAAGCGAGATGATAAGTGACTGAATCTGCATATGATCAGACCATACTGCTAAAAATAGTAGGGGTGCTCCAATGAGTGACTCTATTTACTAAAAATAGTAAGTCAAGCAAATGATGTCCAAAAGACCCTGAACGAAAGCCAAACTGAATAATTCTGACAACTAAAGCCAAGCCATGCCTCAACAAGACCCTTTATCCTCCATTTTAGCCTACGAGGGCCACATAATAGGCTAATCTCAAGTACAAAGATGTCATCTGGAAGGGGACATTACACTCTACCCTCTACCCTCTACCCTCAACCCTTAAACCCTAATCCCTCAACCCCTCAACCCTCCACCCTATACATTGGACCCTCAACCCTGTACCCTATACCCTCAATCCTCAACCCTCAACCCTCAACCCTCAACCATCAACCTTTAAACCGTAGACCCTTAAACTCTCTACCCTCTATCCTCTACCCTATACATTAAACCCTCAACCCTCAATTCTCATTCCTCAACCCTCAATACTTAAACCCTAAACCAACCCCTATACCCTCTACCCTTTACATTGGACCCTCAACCTAATCCTTCAACCATATACCCTCAAACCTATTCCCTAAACCCTCTACCCTCAACCCTAAACCCTTAACCCTAAACCCTTTAACCCTAAGACCCTATACCCTCAAGCCCTCCACCCTTAAACCCTAATACCCTAAAAGCCATCCAGCCCTATGGGTCCTCCACCTAATCCCTCAACCCTAAACCCTCAGCCCTATCACTTTCTCTCTATCTATACATCTCCACCTCTCCTCCTCCCTCTCTCCTACCCTCTCTAATTGTCTCTCTATCTACCCTCTCCTTTTTATGTGTACCTCTCATTCAATCAATCCCTACCACCCTTTATCACTCCCTCTATCTATCTCTCTCTATCTCCCTCCCACTCTCTCCCACTCCCTTTCTCTCCCTCTCTCGTGTCTCTCCCTCGCACCCCCTCTCTCTCTCTGTGGAAACCTACCTAGGTAACTCTCTCTCTCTCCCCTCTCTCTATCTATCCCTCCCACCCTACCTAGATAAGTCCCTTTCACTCCACCCCCTCTTTCTCTCCATTTATTAGGCCACTCCCTCTCACAACCTCTCCCTCTTTCAGGTCTCTCACTCAGACTCCCTCTCTCTCCCACTCTATCACTCTCTCACTCCCTCTCACTACCTATCTCTCAAGTCTCTCCCTCTCACCCCCTCATACTCTCAAGTCTCTCCCTTTGGCACCCTACCTATATAACTCTCTCTTTCTCTTCGTCTCTCTCTCTCTCCCTTTCTCTCAATTCTCTCTCCCACCCCCTCTCTCTCTCACACATTCCCTTTATCCCTCCCACCCTACCTAGATAAGTCTCTCTCACTCCAACCCCTTCTCTCCCACTCCCCCTCTCTTAAACTCTCACTTCCACCCCCTCTCCTCTCTCTCTCTTAAAATTCTCCCTCCCTCTAAACACATACATAAATACATACATACAAGAATAATACATATGTACATACAATCCTGCATACATACAAGCATACATGTACATGCACGTATATACAATCTTACATACAAGTAGGCATACATACAATATACATGCATTGATACATACATGCATACATACATACATACAAACATACATATATACATACATACATACATACATACATACATACATACAAGCATAAATGTGCATACAAACATACAAATATATAAACATGCATTCAATATGCATTTAACATAAAGCAATACATAACGTGAGCACGTTATATCGTTGCTAGCGTTATATCTTGCTAGACATGCTCCTCACAAACAAAAACCATGTCAAAAATGACATATAATGCAAGCACGTTATAACTCGCTCACATTATATCTTGCTTTGGGAATCCCCAAGCCTTACGATTAGTATTTTCCTTGGAATACCAACCCAAAGGCTTGGAGGGCATCCCAACGACTAGAGATGTGTTTTTGCAATTTCTACAATATTTCACATAATCGGTTTCATGCTCACCGTCAGGATTGCACGTGGTTCAATTTGAAACAAATTGAACATCTGGGTAATGTTAGGTTCTCTCTTAGCTATCCAACGATGTAATTTTTTTCACTTTCTGACAATGTTAAGCCGTTCATCCATAATTTCTTTTGTTTGTATGTCTCTTTTTTGGAAAAAAATAGTGTTTGGTGTTTTTTTAGTTATAAATTAACCGTTCATCAAAATTTCAAATAAATTACATTTTTAGAAACTCGACTCCATTCTACATTTAAAAAAGAAAAAGAAAAAATCAATTAGTTTCCAAAATTTGTAGGGGTAGCACAACCAAAATTCTATTTTTCAGGAAGTTTCCACTTTGAAAATTAGTAAAAAAAATGAAATATTCATTAAAAAATTATCAGAAAAATCATGCATCAACTACATAATGTTACCTAACTTCTGAATGTAGCGATTTTAAAAATACTAAAAAAAAGTTCATCGTACGAGGGTCATACAAGAGTTGCTATATTATGTTTTTCTGACAAAAACAACACCAATTTGTGTACATCCCTCATTTGAACCCCTTAATCTCAACCATTTTCAAAATAAATTAGTAGATTCGGAGCACTTGTATCCTTCTTTTTGTTTCATCTCAAAATTTTGAGTGTAAGTATCCTCAATTTCATGTCTGAGGTCAGTATTTCCTGATTTCAAAAAAAGAGTGGCCACTTAAGCCCCCTTTTTGGGAACCATCTTGGTGCACTTACCCACACCTTTTCTCATTTCATTCCTAATGGTGACCATTCTCCTAGATCTAGTGTGGGTAGTTCATATGGTGGTTTTGGTGGTTTTTTGAACCTCACTATTCATCACCCATTTGATGAGGTTCTATCATCTCCCTCTTCTTCAAATTTGAGTTTTGACTTGGTTTCCAGGACTTTAGATGAGCAAGACACTTTTTTTTTTCTATATTTTCCTTTGCAGGATGGTTTCATGACAATTATATTAGATTTTATTTGTCATTCCTCTTCTGAAAATTTGAAGGACGTGTTTGAGGGGGTCACTCTCCTCTTTGATCATACATATTTGGATGTTTCTCTTGAGTTTCCATATCCTTTTTCTTCTTCCTTGATTGGGGTGACACCTTAATTTGTTGAGACATCTTCAGAGATATCATTCTTGAGGCTTCTTCCCTCCTTCTTCATCATGGATATGAAGTTTCTTCAGCATCGGCCATTAGGTTTCTTTCTTCCCAAGGGGAGACATGTTGTTTGTTTCCATTTGATTCTCTTTTATCTTTAGACTTTCTTCAGTGGTTGCGGAGCTACTTCATTATGGCAGGCTATGTGATCTCTTACTTTCCCTCTTATGGGGGGGACTTGTAATGTATATATGTGATGGATGTTGTACTTGTGGGTATGATGTAGTTCTCCATATTTCATCACTTGATTGTATGTTTACTCTCTTTTGGAGAGGGGATTTTTTTCCATGTTTTTTTTCTTCTTTTCTCCATTTGTGAGAGAATGCATTTGCATTTGTACATAGGTACCTAAAATGGCTTCATTGTTGATACCCATTGCTACATCATTGCATCATTTGTAAAATAATTTATTCTCCCTAAGTTGTACTTTAGGAGGGGTGTTTTTGTAAATAGGTACATTTCCTATCTAGTTACTTAGTGGGGTCCTATTTACATGTTAAGTCCAATTTCTCCTAGGTATATTTAATGATTAGATAAGATTTTAGCTTTTTAGCTTTTACTAAATATTAGTGTCCCAGGGTCATTTAGTGTTGAGTCATGTCATTTAATTATGACACAGTCATTTAATGTTGGTACTGCATCACACCTCAAGGTCTATATAATCAAGGTAATTGTACACTTTATAATATACCTCATCATTATATTTCATAGATATTAATATCAAGAAAGATCATATTCTTGCATACTCTCTTGTAGAAGGTTGTAATTCCTTTTGCAGGTAATCCTGGGCTAGAGCTAATTTTCAGCTCCTATACTTCTTACAATATGTATCTACACACATTTATGTACACACACACACACACACACACACACACATATATATATATATATATAATACATAAATCTATATATAATATACATAATATATATGTATATGTATGTGTCTATATATACATGCATTATATATGTATATATATACAACACGTGTGTGTGTATAATCCTTTGTAAAGATGATAATGAAATTCATTATTTTGGTATAATACCATACCCATATTCAACTATTAATTTGGATAAAAAAGATAAAGGAATATAATCAATATTTGTAATTTTAACATCTCCTAACAATGACTAGAAGATTATACTTTTTCAAGAAGAAAAACCATTTGAGTCCTCTATAATTCATGTAGGAATACAAAGGGAAATAATCGAGATTTACAATTTTAACATCTTAACAATGACTATAAGACAAAAAAAGATTCCAAAAAGAAAAAAAACATTTGAGTCCTCTAGAATTCATACACAACTCTAGACCTAATGGGTATATTATGGAAAGTTGGAATTAAATGTGTGTGTGTGTAGATAGTAAATGAATAATAAGTTTATCTTCCAACTTGTGATAATGTATCCATCAGGTCTAGAGATGTACATGAATTCTAGAGGACTCAAATTATTGGATTTTTTTTGTCTTGTAGTCATAGTTAAGACATTGGAAAAGTATATTTAATGTATTACATAAAGACTTATTATTTCATTATGATTGAGTGCTAGTACAAATTATACAATAATATTCTTGATTATAATACATGAATACATCCATTATATGATTGTTTATAATTGTCTTTTTGTGTTGAGATCAAGAGTAATTAAATACATATCCTTGTAGCAATGCTTCTAACTATTTTATTTAACCTTAGTTTGCCTAAAATATCAATTAAATGATTATGAAATATAAATTCACCCTTCCAAAGATTGTATAAGGTTACAAATGATACAAAAAATAAAAGAGTATGCATGGGTATTTTAACATTATTGAAAACCACATGTGATCCACCCAAGAAAATTCTAAAACGTCACTTAGGTTTAAGGGTACAATCCTTTGTCCCATACTATAAGATATTTCACTTAAAATTTATGTCATGGTTATAGTTTAAGATTGAATCTATTATTTATTAAATGCACAAGAATTACAAGGAATAGATTCAAATAATTAATTTATAATACATTGACCACTACAATGAAAGCATTCGACATAAATAGATTTAAATATTATACCTTATATGATACACAAGGAGCTTGAAGCCCTTTAGTGGACTTATGATCCACTAGTTATGAAAAAACCCTACTACCATTTTCTTGATATTCCCTTCCACTTCCAAAAATTTCCTTTTCTTTGAATTCCCCAAAATATAATAGTTTGTTATCTTCCTTGGAAACCACCTCATTAAAACTCCACTACCTATGGCTCAATGAAGCTTTATGACTTCATAATTCCTAGATAAATTCTCATGATCAAGTTATAGATGATAATGGAGACTTTGAGGGAGTAGTATGGTTTTCACCACACCATACTAGACTTGATATGGTGGGATGGTGATGCAAAGAATCTACTGACTTCAAGGGTTCTAAAGACCCGAAACACAAACTTTGAAAAGGATCTCTTAAACTTTCACCAACTCTTCAAAGAAACAAGGTTTACAAAGCCTTCAAATGCACTCAAAGTAGTTTCAAAACATCAAACTATCATATAACCTCTATTATACTTTGGACATCATGGAAATGACAGTAACAAACCAACAAAACTCTCAGAAAACCTTGATTCATCAATTCTTCCAACTTTCACACCCTATACACTCATTTGCTTGTAGTACTCCATAATGGCAAAAGCAGGTATATTTTCTAAATTAGATTGAATCTCCACTGAAAAAATACATTTTCAAGAACCCATTTTTGCCTAATTGAACATATCAAGAAACAAGGTAAGGTTATTTGGAAAGTTTGACAATAAGAAAAACCATCCCGCAACAAGAAGACACAATTAGGCCTATTTAACAAAGCATGTCTCCTCAAATAAACTTCTCAACCCTTAATCTTTATTGGAAGACCTTAAAAAAACACTAAAACTATAGAATCAACAACCGTTAGTGCTTAGGGGACTCATTAATACACCAAAATACCAAGCCCTCACTCTAGGTCATTTTAGATTAAGTAAAACAAGGGTTTATTAGATCTATACTTTCCAAACCTTATTTCACTCAGCCACTGCTTCAAACACCTTGCAAATAGTCTGCACAAGCTTTAAAAACCAACTTCCAAACTTCTTGAATGCATCTACAACAAATTCCAACTTGTAGCCATCATTTTTCATGGCAAAAACTTAGAAAATCAATGAAAATCAATGAGGACAACAATGAAACCTATGTTAGATGTCTTCCCCTATATCTGCAAACACAATTACATCAAAAATTAACCTAAATCATCCCATTCCACTGATTTACCAAGCCTCCATCGGTGGAATGGTTGTTAAACCTCACTTTAGACTCTCAAAACCCTTAAATTGGGGTTTCAAACCAATGTAAAAATGCCTTCAAATCCTCTAAACTTAATGAAAATACCTCAAATCTCTTCTCAATGGAAGCTAACACAATAATTTATGAAATAAAATTGATATTACACCCTAGGAATGTTGTACAGTCTGTACATTTTCTTGCAAAACAATAAGAAAACGTTGGAATTGCATAACAGAGTACTTTTATTCTCAAAATTTGTTTCAAGATACAAGTTCCATCCTTTTCTCGCCCTTACAATGCTCTTATAAAGATGATACAACAATTTTCATAACTGCCTCTTTAATTCTAGCCGACCACCAACCTTCCCTAACAACATGACTCTTCAACTTCATTTTTTTCATTTTTTTGCAATTTTATATTTTTTGGCAACAAATGACAGCTTTTGCAACATTTGATAACCTGAACTCACAATCACCTAGAAACCTAATTTAATGACCCAAATACATTTGAAATGACATTTTTACATGATGAAGATTCAAACTTTAAAATATTTCCTCATCGAGGCATAAAATCACTAGGTGCTCTTGAATCAATTTGATTCTAATTGACAACTAAATTTTTTTTTTATGTTTTAACAGTTAAAAATAAACCTTTCATCATGACCATCTATTTTCCTACATATCACTCTCATAATTTATGCTATTGTATGCCTAAAAGTTTTATTTTTTCCTTAGTTGTATTTGTATAAGACGATGCATGTGCCTCTTTCCTTGATCATGCACATGCATAGGGAATAAGACTATTATTTATGTTGATTATACATGACCATGTCATAATGGCCATACAAATAAAAGAAAATTAACACCATATAAATATATATCATCATCACAATGTTAGGCTCAACAATAAATAAAATATTATACACGTATCTATCAGTATCAAGTCAATATTATGTAATCCATAAGGATTTATCTCAATATCAACAATAAAAATGATACTCCTAGCTGTCTCTTGTGTTCTTCGAAGGTGACTCCTTGTGCAAAACCAGAGTTGCTTGAAGGAGTGCATGCTTCAGTGATACTAAAGATACTACTCAGAAGCTCTACACCTGTTCGATCTTTTCCCATCAAATCTCTTAATTCGCTAATAATCCAAGTAGCCCTAGCCATCTTCATAATCTTTTCTAAGTGGTTTTCAAGGTCACCCTGTCCTTTAGTGAGGGCAGACACATACTGAATGAGAATTTGAACAGTCTCATGCTCATCCACTAATGATGGAGTGGGAGATGCAGGAGGAGTGGGAACGTAATCAACTTCATCAACGAACCCCATCTCATTCCTTGATAATTGTTCCTACACGGCCAAAATAACGACATGACCAAAGAAGAGACTTGTAGAGAGACCAAGCAAGACCTTCGTTCTATCCATTAGGAGGTGTCGTATACTTCTCCTCACGATATGCCCAGAAGTTGTGGACTGGGTTGTGATGCTCATAAACCTTCACAACACGTGGGTTCACAATAACCATGAAATATCTAAAGGGAGTTTTAACACCAATGAATGAACAAACGTTGGTTCACGTCAAGTTCACCAAAAATGTAAGAGGGGGACCACCACATGCAAGACCCTAGGTCACAGAGGGTCAAGACGCAAAAGGCTGCCCTAACTTACCTCAACTAAATGAAATTTTTAGGGTATGCAAGGTGAGGGTAGCAAGGACTATAGGGCCTCTCAACTACTCAACAGGCTTGAAATGTAGAAAGAGGTTAGGCGAGTTGGTTTCTAGGCTTAACACTTCATCTCGGGAAGTTCTCTGTCCGAGGATAGAAGTGCAGACTTTGGGAAAAAGTGTAGTGCGTTGGAGTCTCGAAAGTGCGTTGTAGTCCGAACAACCAGATAGTGACAAAGATAAGGTCAAGCCACAAAAAACTAGTTAACAGCCCAACAAGCTAATTAAAGGGCCAAAATGACAGAATTAGGTAAATTAAATAATCTTTAATATTGTAAAGCAAATAAACAAGAGTGATAAAGATGATGGGAATCTCACCAATGAACTCGTTCACTGGCTGATCCTCCAAGAGCTCACACACCTACACAAAACAAGAGAGAGAATGTTGGGGGGTGGTTGTATAGGGGTCTTCCTTATAGTTAGACCCCCATTTAGGTGTTCCCACCTCCACAAACAACCAATGGAAAAGAGATAAAGAAGTGACAAAAACATAAGCACAACAAACAATACTATGCTACTCAACCAAATGATAGAGACGAGAGGGAAGCTTACCACCTCCACCAAGAGCACTCAAGGCTACTTGGAGGAGAAATGAGAGGAACTCAAGTCTCTTCTGCAATGGGGTGGTCCCAAAATTTCTCTACTGACATGATGGAGTGTGATATTGCTACTATGGAATGCTTGGAAGTGAGTGCAAATGAGCTTGTGAATGAGAATATGAGAGCTTGATGTGGTGTAGAGTTCTTTCAATCTTTCATCCAACCTCCTAATGCAAGTTCAAAGACTGGTTATGAAGGAATGATAAAGGAAACAACCATATTCGATTTGGGTGGCTGAAGGAGGTGTTACAACTTCACTGCCAATGGGAAGAGTAACGCCTCTGCTATCTTAGCCGCAAGAATTTTCTAGGGACATAAGCGCGTCGCGTGAGCGTCCCCGACATAAACGCCTCCACTGACACACAAAAAATGTGCCAAGTGGATTTCCATCAGTGGGCTGAAGTGAATTTAAGCCTCTGACTTAGGTTTTCTAAAGTGAAATAAGGCAAAAAGGGGAATTACACTTAAGGTGCAAATTCGCTCTTATACAATCCTGAAAGATTTTTGAATAATGCATGATTTCATGAGCAAAAGAAATTAAAATTGCAATAAGAAGGATGGGGTAAAAAGGCCAATTCAGGCAGTAAGGAGGGATACATTAAAGATAGAAAGGGGAAGGAATGTGCCTGGAAGGAGGAAGAAGTCACGCCACAAAAGGAGAAATGAGATGGCACATAAGGGGGTATCATTAAAATCTGAATTAACAGTTTTTGGGGGCTGCAAAGATTAAGGGTGTGGCAGAGAAGTGAGGTTGCACCTCATTAGCAGGAGATAAAAGGAAAAAACTTTGAACAATCCATGCCAATGAAAATAGAGAGGATTGCACAATAAAGTGGAAGAGAGATGAGTAAGAGGCGCTATTCAGGGAATAGGAGTGTGTATGTTGATTCCTCTATAAATAGTAGGTTAGGAATGCATAATAGAGTGGAAGAGAGATGAGTAGGAGGCGTTATTCAGGGAATAGGAGCGTGTATGTTCCACCCTCTATAAATACTAGGTTAGGTGTTTTGGGTTTGTTCTCTTTTGGTTTGCTTCATTCTTTTAATTTTTTATTCATCATGTGTTTTCCTATACTTCACAACTAGTGACTCTGTTACCCATGGACAGTTCTGTGTTTTGGATTCTTTAGCATCCTTTATAGTATTCGTCCCTAGTTAGAGCCAATTGTTACCTCAGTTTTCATCAAATCCTTTTGAGCCTTGTTAAAATTTGGAAAATTTCATCATTGGTCATTCGGTTTCGATATAACCTTGTCGATTTTTTACAATGTTTTGCTAACCATGTGTTATCTCAACAACTTGTTAAAGGGTCATATTATTTCTAATGTGTTGGTCATCACTTAAGTTATAATAATATCATTAGCTTTCAATGAGGTTTTCAGAACCTCATTGGGTTTCAATAATGTTTTCCTAACCTAGTCTAAAGCCAACACAAGTAGGGAAAGTTGACCCATTCAATCAAAAGTGGAGAAATTGAAGACAATAAATAAGCATTTAGGAACTTATTGAAGGTTTTGAAACCTTTGTTAGAAGCTGAAAGGTTTTAGAAACCTCATTAAACTCCAAAGGGTTGTCACATCCTTGGGATGGTGAGTTATTTTATTTTGGCTTCTATAGTTTCACAACCATCATCAAGACCTGACACGATTTCCAGAAACAAGTCCAGAGTCAAAAAATTTTGATACTTTAGTTCCACCATGAGCTCTCATAAAAGTTTGGAAAGATTGAAGGCATTGAAGCTTAATTTTGGAACTTTCTAGAAGTTTTGAAACCTTTGTCAAAATTCAATAAGGTTTCCACAACCTTGAGAAAAGTTGTCAAAAAATTCATTCAAAAATAATTATAAGTTCT
>VDFB02147413.1:31061-73223 GCA_007258455.2 Sequoia sempervirens | reverse complement strand
CAACCACAATCCCTCAACTCTTAAACCCACTTAGTAAACTCTCTACCCTAATCCCTCAACCCTCTTGACCCTTAATCCCTCAACCCTCTACCCTCAACCCTTAAACACTTAAACCCACTTAGTAAACTCTCAACCCTAATCCCTCAACCCTCTCAACCCATAATCCCTCAACCCCTATACCCTCTAGCCTACACATTGGACCCTCGACCCTAATCCCCCAACCCTAGACACTCAATCCTCTACCCTCAAACTTAAACCCTCTACCCACTACCCTCTACCCTATAAACCCTTAAACACTCAACCCTAAACCCTCAACCCTTAAACCCTAAACCCTTAAACCCTCTACCCTCTACCTCCCCACCATCAACCCTAATCCCTCAACCCTTAAACCTCTACCCACTACCCTCTACCCTATAAACCCTTAAAAACTCAACCCTAAACCCTTAAACCCTCTACCCTCTACCCTCAATCCTCTACCCTCTACCCTCCTCTACCCTAATCCCTCAACCCTAAACCCTAAACCCTTAAACCCTTAAACACTCAACCCTAACCCTCGACCCTCAAACCTTAAACCCTCTACCCTCAACCCTCAATCCAATACCCTCTACCCTAAACTCTAATCCCTCAACACTAATCCCTCAACCCTTACACCCTTAAATCCAAGAAAACTTCCTACCCTAATCCATAAACCCTCAACCCTTAAACCCTCTACCCTCTACCCTTAACCCTTAAACCCTAATCCCTCAACCCCTATATCCTCCACCCTATACATTGGACCCTCAACCCTATACCCTCAATCCTCTGCCCTCAACCCTTGATCCTCAACCCTTAAACCCTAAACCCTTAAACCTTCAACCCAATACCCTCTACCCTAAACCCTAATCCCTCAACACTAATTCCTCAACCCTTACACCCATAAATCCAAGAAAACTCCCTACCCTAATCCCTAAACCCTCAACCCTTAAACCCTAATCTCTCAACTCCTATACCCTCCACCCTAAACATTGGACCCTCAACCCTAATCACTCGAACCTATATCATATACCCTCTACCCTCTACCCTCAACCCTTGACCCTCAACCCTCAAACCCTCTACCCTCTACGCTCTACCCTATATATTAAAGCCTCAACCCTCAACCCTTAAACCCTTAAACCCACTTAGTAAACTCTCTACCCTAATCCCTCAACCCTCTTGACCCTTAATCCCTCAACCCTTCAACCCTAATCCATCTACCCTATACATTAGACCCTCGACCCTAACCCCCCAACCCTATACACTCAATCCTCTACCCTCAACCTTAAATCCTCAACCCTTAAACTCTCTACCCGCTAACCTCTACCCTATAAAACCTTAAACACTCAACCCTAAACCCTTAAACCCTTAAACCCACTTAGTAAACTCTCTACCCTAATCCATCAACCATCTTGACCCTTGATCCCTCAACCCTTAAACCCTAATCCCTTAGCCCTTATACCCTCTACCCTATGCATTGGACCCTCAACCCTAATCCACCAATCCTATACCCTCAATCCTCTACCCTCAACCCTTAAACCCTCTACCCTCTACCCTATACATTAAACACCCAACCCTCAATTCTCAACCCTCAACCCTTAATCCCTCAATCCTCAACCCGCAAACCCTAAGCCCTCAACCCCGATACCCTCTACCCTATACATTGGACTCTTAACCCCAAACCTTCAAACATATCTAACCTCAACTATAATCCCTCAACCCTATAGCCTCAACCTAATACCCTAATCCCTCAACCCTATAGGTCCTCAACCCTATACCCTCTACCCTATACATTAGATCCTCAACCCTCATATATCTATGTCCCTCCATCCTCTTCTCTCCTTCTCTCTATCCATCCATCCCTCATCTACCCTAATCCCTAAACCCTAAACCCTGAACCCTTAAACACTTGACCCTAACCCTCAACCCTCAACCCTTAAACCCTCTACCCTCTACCCTCTACCCTATACCCAATACCCTCTATCCTAAACCCTAATCCCTCAACCCTTCCACCCTTAAATCCAAGAAAATCCCTAACCTAATCCCTACACCCCTATACTCTCCACCCTATACATTGGACCCTCAACCCTAATCCCTCAACCCTCTACCCTATACCCTCAATCCTCTACCCTCAACCCTCAACCTCAACCCTTAACCTCAACTCTCAACCCTCAACCTCAACTCTTAAACCTCTAGCCTATACCCTATACATTAAACCTCAACCTCACCCTCAACCTCAACCCTTTAATCCCTCAAACTCCCCAATCCTTAAACCCTAAACTCCTCAACCCCTATACCTCTACCCTTTACATTGGACCCTCAACCTAATCCTTCAACTATATACCCTCAAACCTATACCCTAAACCCTCTACCCTCAACCATAAACCCTTAACCCAAAACCCTTAAACCTTCCACCCTATACCCTCAACCCAATACACTCTACCATCGACCCTAATCCCTCAACCCTCAACCCTTAAACCCTAATACCCTAAAAACCATCAACTCTATAGGTCCTCCACCATAATCCCTCAACCTTATACCCTCAACCCCTATCACTTTCTCTTTATCTATACATCTCACCTCTCCCTCCTTCCCTCTCTCCTACCCTATTTAATTGTCTCTATCTACCCTCTCCCTCTTTCTACGTACCTTTTGTTCAATCAATTCCTACCACCCTCTATCACTCCCTCTATCTATCTTTCTATATCTCCCTCTCAATATCTCCCACTCCCTCTCTCTCCCTCTCTCTCATGTCTCTCTCTCCCACCCCTCTCTCTCTCTCTCAAGTCTCTCCCTCTGGCAACCTACCTAGGTAACTCTCTCTCTCTCTCCCCCCTCTCTCTATCCCTCCCTCCCACCCTACCTAGATAAGACCCTCTCACTCCACCCCCCTCTTTCTCTCCCTCTATTAGGACACTCCATCCCACAACCTCTCCCTCTATCAGGTCTCTCACTCACACTCCCTCTCACTACCTATCTCTCAAGTCTCTCCGTCTCACCGCTCTCACACTCTCAAGTCTCTCCCTCTGGTACCCTACCCTCTATACCCTAATTATATCTCTCTCCCCTCTATGTAAGAACTTGTTTTCTCTCGATTGCGTGTACTAATTGTTTTTGCTTGTTTCCTTTGTTTTTTGATTTTTTTGTGTTTTTTTTGCTAATAATGATAATGGTACGATTTTGATAGAAAATGCTTGAAAAAATGCAAATAAAATACTAGAGAACTAAATATGAAGGAATCCAATCGATATAATAATGCCAAATAATTTATTGTTCTTCCAAATGGATTACAACTGTGATCAGACAATATGCATGGAAAAAAGCAATGACATTTATTCAGGAAACCTGGTTATTGCAGCCGCTAATACTAGTGAAGATGAAGTACGACCAACCTCAGAAGAACCTTCTCTAGCCTCAAAATTGGTGCAAACTATCCTAGAGACCAAGGCATCCCATCTGGTGAAGGGAAGAGACAAAAAAGCAAGGTGTCTAAGCTTGAGGAAGAAGTACGGCCTTTCAGCTGAGTGGTACGACCTCCAAACCAGCAACAATAGAAACTATCAACAATAGAATCCGTACAACCTTGAAATTCGTTCCAGATGAAGAACTAAACCAGCCACTCAAAGATATCACTTTTCCCTGAAAAATATTAAATCAAACCCTGAATAATAACTTCTCAATAAGATCTATAACAAATTCTAAATGAAGCTATTTCACTGATAGGCAATAAATCAACTGATATTTCACATCCTCTGAACTACAAACATTGAAGATGGCTCGTTCTCCAATGCAAAAGAAAACTAAAACCCTTGGCTTCATTCTCTGTAGAAGAAATTGGCTAAAATCGATTCTCATATGCATAATAATGAATTCCTCTCAAAAGAAAACTTATTTCTTCACAAGTAGGTCGATTTCCTTCAAAAAGCATCATTTTAAATAAACTTGAATTTCACTTTTAATTTTCCAATAGTCTGGGCGCCCAATTAATTATAATAATTAATTGAGAAATGGCCCCTTCTTCATGATGGTCGACCCCTTCATTAAGTCACTTAAGTTATAATATAAATTTACATTATAACTTTATAATATAAGCTTCAATTAAATTAATATTTACTTTGGCAAATAAATATTAATATCTTCCTCAATATAAGTCCAAACAACAAGCTGTCTGAAGCGAGATGATAAGTGACTGAATCTGCATATGATCAGACCATACTGCTAAAAATAGTAGGGGTGCTCCAATGAGTGACTCTATTTACTCAAAATAGTAAGTCAAGCAAATGATGTACAAAAGACCCTAAACGAAAGCCAAACTAAATAATTCTGACAATTGAAGCCAAGCCATGCCTCAACAAGACCCTTTATCCTCCATTTTAGCCTACGAGGGCCACATAATAGGCTAATCTCAAGTACTAAGAGATGTCATCTGGAAGGGGACATTACACTCTACCCTCTACCCTCTACCCTAAACCCTTAAACCCTAATCCCTCAACCCCTCACCCTCCACCCTATACATTGGACCCTCAACACCGTACCCTATACCCTCAATCCTCAGCCCTCGGCCCTCAACCCTCAACCCTCAACCATGACCTTTAAACCTAAACCCCTTAAACTCTCTACCCTTTATCCTCTACCTATACATTAAACCCTCAACCCTCAATGCTTAAACCCTAAACCAGCCCTATACCCTCTACCCTTTACATTTGGACCCTCAACCTAATCAGCTTCAGCCATATACCCACAAACCTATTCCTAAACCCTCTACCCTCAACCCTAAACCCTTAACCCTAAACCCTTTAACCTAAACCTATACCCTCCAACCCTCCCACCTTAAACCCTAATACCATAGAAACCATGAAACCTATAGGTCCTCCACCTAATCCCTCAACCCTATACCCTCAACCCCTATCACTTTCTCTCTATCTGTACATCTCACCTCTCCCTCCCTCCCTCTCTCCTACCCTATCTAATTGTCTCTATCTACCCTCTCCTTCTTTCTATGTACCTCTCATTCAATCAACCCGTACAACCCTCTCTCACTCCTATCTATCTCTCTATATCTCCCTCCCACTCTCTCCCACTCACTCTCTCTCCCTCTCTCTCATGTCTCTCCCTCCCACCCCCTCTCTCTGTTAGGAAACCTACCTGGGTAACTCTCTCTCTCTCCCCTCTTTCTATCTATCCCTCCCACCCTACCTAGATAAGTCCCTTTCACTCCACCCCCCTCTTTCTCTCCATTTATTAGGCCACTCCCTCTCACAACCTCTCCCTCTCTCAGGTCTCTCACTCAGACTCCCTCTCTCTCCCACTCTATCACTCTCTCACTCCCTCTCACTACCTATCTCTCAAGTCTCTCCCTCTCACCCCCCTCATACTCTCAAGTCTCTCCCTTTGGCACCCTACCTATATAACTCTCTCTTTCTCTTTGTCTCTCTCTCTCTCCCTTTCTCTCAATTCTCTCTCCCACCCCCTCTCTCTCTCACACATTCCCTTTATCCCTCCCACCCTACCTAGATAAGTCTCTCTCACTCCAACCCCTTCTTTCCCACTCCCCCTCTCTTAAACTCTCACTTCCACCCCCTCTCCTCTCTCTCTCTTAAAATTCTCCCTCCCTCTAAACACATACATAAATACATACATACAAGAATAATACATATGTACATACAATCATGCATACATACAAGCATACATGTACATGCACGTATATACAATCTTACATACAAGTAGGCATACATACAATATACATGCATTGATACATACATGCATACATACAAACATACATACATACATACATACATACAAGCATAAATGTGCATACAAACATACAAATATATAAACATGCATTCAATATGCATTTAACATAAAGCAATACATAACATGAGCACATTATACCGTGCTTGCATTATATCTTGCTAGACATGCTCCCCACAAACAAAAACCATGTCAAAAATGACATATAATGCGAGCACGTTATAACTTGCTCACATTATATCTTGCTTTGGGAGTCCCCAAGCCTTAAGATTAGTATTTTCCTTGGAATACCAACCCAAAGGCTTGGAGGGCATCCCAACGACCAGAGATGTGTTTTTGCAATTTCTACAATATTTCACATAATCGGGTTCATGCTCACCGTCAGGATTGCACATGGTTCAATATGAAACAAATTGAACATCTAGGTAATGTTAGGTTCTCTCTTAGCTATCCAACGATGTAATTTTTTTCACTTTCTGACAATGTTAAGCCGTTCATCCATAATTTTTTTTGTTTGTATGTCTCTTTTTTGGAAAAAATAGTGTTTGGTGTTTTTTTAGTTATAAATTAACCGTTCATCAAAATTTCAAATAAATTACATTTTTAGAAACTCGACTCCATTCTACATTTAAAAAGAAAAAAGAAAAAATCAATTAGTTTCCAAAATTTGTAGGGGTAGCACAACCAAAATTCTATTTTTCAGGAAGTTTCCACTTTGAAAATTAGTAAAAAAAAATGAAATATTCATTAAAAAAATATCAGAAAAATCATGCATCAACTACATAATGTTACCTAACTTCTGAATGTAGCAATTTTAAAAATACTAAAAAAAAGTTCATCGTATGAGGGTCATACAAGAGTTGCTATATTATGTTTTTCTGACAAAAACAACACCAATTTGTGTACATCCCTCATTTGAACCCCTTAATCTCAACCATTTTCAAAATAAATTAGTAGACTCGGAGCACTTGTATCCTTCTTTTTGTTTCATCTCAAAATTTTGAGTGTAAGTATCCTCAATTTCACATCTGAGGTTAGTATTTCCTGATTTCAAAAAAAGAGTGGCCACTTAAGCCCCCTTTTTGGGAACCATCTTGGTGCACTTACCCACACCTTTTCTCATTTCATTCCTAATGGTGACCATTCTCCTAGATCTAGTGTGGGTAGTTCATATGGTGGTTTTGGTGGTTTTTTGAACCTCACTATTCATCACCCATTTGATGAGGTTCTATCATCTCCCTCTTCTTCAAATTTGAGTTTTGACTTGGTTTCCAGGACTTTAGATGAGCAAGACACGTTCTTTTTTTCTATATTTTCCTTTGCAGGATGGTTTCATGACAAGTATATTAGATTTTATTTGTCATTCCTCTTCTGAAAATTTGAAGGATGTGTTTGAGGGGGTCACTCTCCTCTTTGATCATACATATTTGGATGTTTCTCTTGAGTTTCCATATCCTTTTTCTTCTTCCTTGATTGGGGTGACACCTTAATTTGTTGAGACATCTTCAGAGATATCATTCTTGAGGCTTCTTCCCTCCTTCTTCATCATGGCTATGAAGTTTCTTCAGCATCGGCCATTAGGTTTCTTTCTTCCCAAGGGGAGACATGTTGTTTGTTTCCATTTGATTCTCTTTTATCTTTAGACTTTCTTCAGTGGTTGTGGAGCTACTTCATTATGGCAAGCTATGTGATCTCTTACTTTCCCTCTTATGGGGGGGACTTGTAATGTATAAATGTGATGGATGTTGTACTTGTGGGTATGATGTAGTTCTCCATATTTCATCACTTGATTGTATGTTTACTCTCTTTTGGAGAGGGGATTTTTTTCTGTGTTTTTTTTCTTCTTTTCTCCATTTGTGAGAGAATGCATTTGCATTTGTACATAGGTACCTAAAATGGCTTCATTGTTGATACCCATTGCTACATCATTGAATCATTTGTAAAATAATTTATTCTCCCTAAGTTGTACTTTAGGAGGGGTGTTTTTGTAAATAGGTACATTTCCTATCTAGTTACTTAGTGGGGTCCTATTTACATGTTAAGTCCAATTTGTCCTAGGTATATTTAATGATTAGATAAGATTTTAGCTTTTTAGCTTTTACTAAATATTAGTGTCCCAGGGTCATTTAGTGTTGAGTCATGTCATTTAATTATGAAACAGTCATTTAATGTTGGTACTGCATCACACCTCAAGGTCTATATAATCAAGGTAATTGTACACTTTATAATATACCTCATCATCATATTTCATAGATATTAATATCAAGAAAGATCATATTCTTTCATACTCTCTTGTAAAAGGTTGTAATTCCTTTTGCAGGTAATCCTAGGCTAGAGCTGATTTTCAACTCCTATACTTCTTACAATATGTATCTACACACACATTTATGTACACACACACACACACACATATATATAATACATAAATCTATATATAATATACATAATATATATGTATATGTATGTGTCTATATATACATGCATTATATATGTATATATATACAACACATGTGTGTATGTATAATCCTTTGAAAAGATGATAATGAAATTCATTGTTTTGGTATAATATCATACCCATATTCAACTATTAATTTGGATAAAAAAGATAAAGGAATATAATCAATATTTGTAATTTTAACATCTCCTAACAATGACTAGAAGATTATACTTTTTCAAGAAGAAAAACCATTTGAGTCCTCTATAATTCATGTAGTAATACAAAGGGAAATAATCAAGATTTACAATTTTAACTTCTTAACAATGGCTATAAGACAAAAAAAGATTCCAAAAAGAAAAAAAACATTTGAGTCCTCTAGAATTCATACACAACTCTAGACCTAATGGGTATATTATGGAAAGTTGGAATTAAATGTGTGTGTGTGTAAATAGTAAATGAATAATAAGTTTATCTTCCAACTTGTGATAATGTATCCATCAGGTCTAGAGATGTACATGAATTCTAGAGGACTCAAATTATTGGATTTTTTTTGTCTTGTAGTCATAGTTAAGACATTGGAAAAGTATATTTAATGTATTACATAAAGACTTATTATTTCATTATGATTGAGTGCTAGTACAAATTATACAATAATATTCTTGATTATAATACATGAATACATCCATTATATGATTGTTTATAATTGTCTTTTTGTGTTGAGATCAAGAGTAATTAAATACATATCCTTGTAGCAATGCTTCTAACTATTTTATTTAACCTTAGTTTGCCTAAAATATCAATTAAATGATTATGAAATATAAATTCACCCTTCCAAAGATTGTATAAGGTTACAAATGATACAAAAAATAAAAGAGTATGCATGGGTATTTTAACATTATTGAAAACCACATGTGATCCACCCAAGAAAATTCTAAAACGTCACTTAGGTTTAAGGGTACAATCCTTTGTCCCATACTATAAGATATTTCACTTAAAATTTATGTCATGGTTATAGTTTAAGATTGAATCTATTATTTATTAAATGCACAAGAATTACAAGGAATAGATTCAAATAATTAATTTATAATACATTGACCACTACAATGAAAGCATTCGACATAAATAGATTTAAATATTATACCTTATATGATACACAAGGAGCTTGAAGCCCTTTAGTGGACTTATGATCCACTAGTTATGAAAAAACCCTACTACCATTTTCTTGATATTCCCTTCCACTTCCAAAAATTTCCTTTTCTTTGAATTCCCCAAAATATAATAGTTTGTTATCTTCCTTGGAAACCACCTCATTAAAACTCCACTACCTATGGCTCAATGAAGCTTTATGACTTCATAATTCCTAGATAAATTCTCATGATCAAGTTATAGATGATAATGGAGACTTTGAGGGAGTAGTATGGTTTTCACCACACCATACTAGACTTGATATGGTGGGATGGTGATGCAAAGAATCTACTGACTTCAAGGGTTCTAAAGACCCGAAACACAAACTTTGAAAAGGATCTCTTAAACTTTCACCAACTCTTCAAAGAAACAAGGTTTACAAAGCCTTCAAATGCACTCAAAGTAGTTTCAAAACATCAAACTATCATATAACCTCTATTATACTTTGGACATCATGGAAATGACAGTAACAAACCAACAAAACTCTCAGAAAACCTTGATTCATCAATTCTTCCAACTTTCACACCCTATACACTCATTTGCTTGTAGTACTCCATAATGGCAAAAGCAGGTATATTTTCTAAATTAGATTGAATCTCCACTGAAAAAATACATTTTCAAGAACCCATTTTTGCCTAATTGAACATATCAAGAAACAAGGTAAGGTTATTTGGAAAGTTTGACAATAAGAAAAACCATCCCGCAACAAGAAGACACAATTAGGCCTATTTAACAAAGCATGTCTCCTCAAATAAACTTCTCAACCCTTAATCTTTATTGGAAGACCTTAAAAAAACACTAAAACTATAGAATCAACAACCGTTAGTGCTTAGGGGACTCATTAATACACCAAAATACCAAGCCCTCACTCTAGGTCATTTTAGATTAAGTAAAACAAGGGTTTATTAGATCTATACTTTCCAAACCTTATTTCACTCAGCCACTGCTTCAAACACCTTGCAAATAGTCTGCACAAGCTTTAAAAACCAACTTCCAAACTTCTTGAATGCATCTACAACAAATTCCAACTTGTAGCCATCATTTTTCATGGCAAAAACTTAGAAAATCAATGAAAATCAATGAGGACAACAATGAAACCTATGTTAGATGTCTTCCCCTATATCTGCAAACACAATTACATCAAAAATTAACCTAAATCATCCCATTCCACTGATTTACCAAGCCTCCATCGGTGGAATGGTTGTTAAACCTCACTTTAGACTCTCAAAACCCTTAAATTGGGGTTTCAAACCAATGTAAAAATGCCTTCAAATCCTCTAAACTTAATGAAAATACCTCAAATCTCTTCTCAATGGAAGCTAACACAATAATTTATGAAATAAAATTGATATTACACCCTAGGAATGTTGTACAGTCTGTACATTTTCTTGCAAAACAATAAGAAAACGTTGGAATTGCATAACAGAGTACTTTTATTCTCAAAATTTGTTTCAAGATACAAGTTCCATCCTTTTCTCGCCCTTACAATGCTCTTATAAAGATGATACAACAATTTTCATAACTGCCTCTTTAATTCTAGCCGACCACCAACCTTCCCTAACAACATGACTCTTCAACTTCATTTTTTTCATTTTTTTGCAATTTTATATTTTTTGGCAACAAATGACAGCTTTTGCAACATTTGATAACCTGAACTCACAATCACCTAGAAACCTAATTTAATGACCCAAATACATTTGAAATGACATTTTTACATGATGAAGATTCAAACTTTAAAATATTTCCTCATCGAGGCATAAAATCACTAGGTGCTCTTGAATCAATTTGATTCTAATTGACAACTAAATTTTTTTTTTATGTTTTAACAGTTAAAAATAAACCTTTCATCATGACCATCTATTTTCCTACATATCACTCTCATAATTTATGCTATTGTATGCCTAAAAGTTTTATTTTTTCCTTAGTTGTATTTGTATAAGACGATGCATGTGCCTCTTTCCTTGATCATGCACATGCATAGGGAATAAGACTATATTTTATGTTGATTATACATGACCATGTCATAATGGCCATACAAATAAAAGAAAATTAACACCATATAAATATATATCATCATCACAATGTTAGGCTCAACAATAAATAAAATATTATACACGTATCTATCAGTATCAAGTCAATATTATGTAATCCATAAGGATTTATCTCAATATCAACAATAAAAATGATACTCCTAGCTGTCTCTTGTGTTCTTCGAAGGTGACTCCTTGTGCAAAACCAGAGTTGCTTGAAGGAGTGCATGCTTCAGTGATACTAAAGATACTACTCAGAAGCTCTACACCTGTTCGATCTTTTCCCATCAAATCTCTTAATTCGCTAATAATCCAAGTAGCCCTAGCCATCTTCATAATCTTTTCTAAGTGGTTTTCAAGGTCACCCTGTCCTTTAGTGAGGGCAGACACATACTGAATGAGAATTTGAACAGTCTCATGCTCATCCACTAATGATGGAGTGGGAGATGCAGGAGGAGTGGGAACGTAATCAACTTCATCAACGAACCCCATCTCATTCCTTGATAATTGTTCCTACACGGCCAAAATAACGACATGACCAAAGAAGAGACTTGTAGAGAGACCAAGCAAGACCTTCGTTCTATCCATTAGGAGGTGTCGTATACTTCTCCTCACGATATGCCCAGAAGTTGTGGACTGGGTTGTGATGCTCATAAACCTTCACAACACGTGGGTTCACAATAACCATGAAATATCTAAAGGGAGTTTTAACACCAATGAATGAACAAACGTTGGTTCACGTCAAGTTCACCAAAAATGTAAGAGGGGGACCACCACATGCAAGACCCTAGGTCACAGAGGGTCAAGACGCAAAAGGCTGCCCTAACTTACCTCAACTAAATGAAATTTTTAGGGTATGCAAGGTGAGGGTAGCAAGGACTATAGGGCCTCTCAACTACTCAACAGGCTTGAAATGTAGAAAGAGGTTAGGCGAGTTGGTTTCTAGGCTTAACACTTCATCTCGGGAAGTTCTCTGTCCGAGGATAGAAGTGCAGACTTTGGGAAAAAGTGTAGTGCGTTGGAGTCTCGAAAGTGCGTTGTAGTCCGAACAACCAGATAGTGACAAAGATAAGGTCAAGCCACAAAAAACTAGTTAACAGCCCAACAAGCTAATTAAAGGGCCAAAATGACAGAATTAGGTAAATTAAATAATCTTTAATATTGTAAAGCAAATAAACAAGAGTGATAAAGATGATGGGAATCTCACCAATGAACTCGTTCACTGGCTGATCCTCCAAGAGCTCACACACCTACACAAAACAAGAGAGAGAATGTTGGGGGGTGGTTGTATAGGGGTCTTCCTTATAGTTAGACCCCCATTTAGGTGTTCCCACCTCCACAAACAACCAATGGAAAAGAGATAAAGAAGTGACAAAAACATAAGCACAACAAACAATACTATGCTACTCAACCAAATGATAGAGACGAGAGGGAAGCTTACCACCTCCACCAAGAGCACTCAAGGCTACTTGGAGGAGAAATGAGAGGAACTCAAGTCTCTTCTGCAATGGGGTGGTCCCAAAATTTCTCTACTGACATGATGGAGTGTGATATTGCTACTATGGAATGCTTGGAAGTGAGTGCAAATGAGCTTGTGAATGAGAATATGAGAGCTTGATGTGGTGTAGAGTTCTTTCAATCTTTCATCCAACCTCCTAATGCAAGTTCAAAGACTGGTTATGAAGGAATGATAAAGGAAACAACCATATTCGATTTGGGTGGCTGAAGGAGGTGTTACAACTTCACTGCCAATGGGAAGAGTAACGCCTCTGCTATCTTAGCCGCAAGAATTTTCTAGGGACATAAGCGCGTCGCGTGAGCGTCCCCGACATAAACGCCTCCACTGACACACAAAAAATGTGCCAAGTGGATTTCCATCAGTGGGCTGAAGTGAATTTAAGCCTCTGACTTAGGTTTTCTAAAGTGAAATAAGGCAAAAAGGGGAATTACACTTAAGGTGCAAATTCGCTCTTATACAATCCTGAAAGATTTTTGAATAATGCATGATTTCATGAGCAAAAGAAATTAAAATTGCAATAAGAAGGATGGGGTAAAAAGGCCAATTCAGGCAGTAAGGAGGGATACATTAAAGATAGAAAGGGGAAGGAATGTGCCTGGAAGGAGGAAGAAGTCACGCCACAAAAGGAGAAATGAGATGGCACATAAGGGGGTATCATTAAAATCTGAATTAACAGTTTTTGGGGGCTGCAAAGATTAAGGGTGTGGCAGAGAAGTGAGGTTGCACCTCATTAGCAGGAGATAAAAGGAAAAAACTTTGAACAATCCATGCCAATGAAAATAGAGAGGATTGCACAATAAAGTGGAAGAGAGATGAGTAAGAGGCGCTATTCAGGGAATAGGAGTGTGTATGTTGATTCCTCTATAAATAGTAGGTTAGGAATGCATAATAGAGTGGAAGAGAGATGAGTAGGAGGCGTTATTCAGGGAATAGGAGCGTGTATGTTCCACCCTCTATAAATACTAGGTTAGGTGTTTTGGGTTTGTTCTCTTTTGGTTTGCTTCATTCTTTTAATTTTTTATTCATCATGTGTTTTCCTATACTTCACAACTAGTGACTCTGTTACCCATGGACAGTTCTGTGTTTTGGATTCTTTAGCATCCTTTATAGTATTCGTCCCTAGTTAGAGCCAATTGTTACCTCAGTTTTCATCAAATCCTTTTGAGCCTTGTTAAAATTTGGAAAATTTCATCATTGGTCATTCGGTTTCGATATAACCTTGTCGATTTTTTACAATGTTTTGCTAACCATGTGTTATCTCAACAACTTGTTAAAGGGTCATATTATTTCTAATGTGTTGGTCATCACTTAAGTTATAATAATATCATTAGCTTTCAATGAGGTTTTCAGAACCTCATTGGGTTTCAATAATGTTTTCCTAACCTAGTCTAAAGCCAACACAAGTAGGGAAAGTTGACCCATTCAATCAAAAGTGGAGAAATTGAAGACAATAAATAAGCATTTAGGAACTTATTGAAGGTTTTGAAACCTTTGTTAGAAGCTGAAAGGTTTTAGAAACCTCATTAAACTCCAAAGGGTTGTCACATCCTTGGGATGGTGAGTTATTTTATTTTGGCTTCTATAGTTTCACAACCATCATCAAGACCTGACACGATTTCCAGAAACAAGTCCAGAGTCAAAAAATTTTGATACTTTAGTTCCACCATGAGCTCTCATAAAAGTTTGGAAAGATTGAAGGCATTGAAGCTTAATTTTGGAACTTTCTAGAAGTTTTGAAACCTTTGTCAAAATTCAATAAGGTTTCCACAACCTTGAGAAAAGTTGTCAAAAAATTCATTCAAAAATAATTATAAGTTCTCATTTGAAGCTCACATTCTGAATTTGGAAGAATATCAGGTAGATTGTGCAAACAAATATGAAGGAGAAGAGGATGGATGAGGTTGTCACTAAGGTAGATTGTAACTTTCAGATTAAATTGTGATATCCAGGGTATCAAAGATGATGACTCTAATCTGGTTGATCATATCTTCATAGACCACATACAAATCCAACCCATCCTACCAATATATTAGATTTTTAAGGAAATATAAACCATTGACGCTGAGATGGAAATAGAGCTTAGGTGAATAAAGGAATGGGTAATGAAAAATAAGGCTAAAATGAAAAATCCTGCCCCTCAGAAAGCTAAGGAAGCTACAAAGAAATCATAGATTAGTTAGAGGTCTTCATCACTTCGAAAAATGTCATCCACAACACAATAGACTACCTCTGGAGGTAGTGGAGATGATGATGAGGATCCCTTAGGAAGTAGGAACTTCAAAAATGCTTGTGAGGTATCTGATACATCTCCTCTCAAAAGGTTAGTTCAATTTTATTTTCCAAGAACTAATAATGTTCCCACACCTTCATCTGTCTCATGTTTAGAACAATATTTAACCAAGAAAAAAAAGGTGGTTGACTTGAGTCTACCCAATAAGGATATTGTGTCTCAATTAATCCAAAGAATTCCACATGTCAAAAAACTAAAACCACATCCCGATTGTTGAATGATCCCTCCTAGGGAAATATGTATGTTGAGGTTGCTCATCTCTTTGCTCAAAAAGAGGCTAGTCAAATGATTGCAAGTGATTTAAGTATTACTAGGATTAATTTGGGACCCTCTACAAGAGATTGAGATGTCCACAATTTTTAATTGTCAACTGCTAGTCTTGCAGAAATGATAGATAAATTTGACGATAATATAACTTGAATCATACAGATACACACACACACATGATTGTGCAAATAATGATGCTTGCAACAATTATTGAGCCTTATAAATAATGACTCCATTTATTCACTATGATGTTAAAATGGTATAATAGAATCCCATCTATGGGATCTCGAAAGATGTTTAATATCTAATGTACTCATGAAATATATTATAGAGGAATCATTCAGAGTCAGTAATAGGGAGTAAATGAATAATCCTTTGACAAGAACGAAATGTTTATATTGTCTTCGATCTGATCAGAAGTTATTACTGAAATTCATTGATCTCTAACGTCTCTAATGTCTCTTTGAGAAACACTTTGAATGCAAGAATCATGATTAAGTGCTTTCATTAGAAAGGGGTCATTACAAACAAAATTGGCTCTCACTTCACAACTATGTATAAAACACCTATAGTCATTTACACATTAAATAATTAATATTTAATAATAAACATAATAAGGATGTCATTTAATAATTAAGATGTCGTATTAAGTGAAAAAATTGTCTAACAAAAAAGAGATGAAATTAAATTTTTATAATTGTTTGCTTATGTTGTATTATTTATTTTATTACTATATAACATTAAAAATTTGTTAAAAAATAAATAAAACTAATTCTTGAGTAAATGTAAATAGTGTGTCTTTTCTTTATCTATCAACTTACATATTTATGTATTGATGAAACTATTTATTTATTTAGTAGCTTATATAGATGAAAATCATTCTTAGATAAAATAAAAATGTGTCTATGTATGCATGTAATAAATAAAATAATTATGTCATCAAATAAAATAAAATAACTCTTAAGTGGAGATTAATATATCTAAATATTTTCTAAATAGACTATTTAAGATATCTATAGTGTTCATGATTAACATATATTTCTTAAAATATATTTATTTGAAAGATATGATATATATATATTTAATATCTAAAATATCTATACTAATTTATTTATTATCTATCCATTCCATTATTTTTTATTGATTATTTAATGATAATCAAACTAATATATCATTAGATTTATTTTTGTTTATATATTACTTTGTATCAAATTTTAAAATGGAAAGATACTTTATCACTATCTAATTAAAATAATCATAATATAAATCTATCTTTCGTTATTGAAATAATATAAAATTTAATATATTTTATAAATAAAAAATGTTGAGCCATTGTAACTTTTTTTTTTATAGTTAAATAGCTGCTTTATGGGGCAACAACCTATATTACTATGAGAAAAAAGATTACATGTTGTAGTTTCATTGCAAATGGTCTTCACAGACTAGACTCTTACCCTTGCTACAACTCCAACAAACCTGTCCTAGTTGCCATCAAACCAAATTTCCAAGGCAGGTTGCAAAATCCCTGGAATGATTACATTTCTTAACATTTGGGATTGACTCAAAATAGAAATGATATCAAAAAACTTGGAAAGATTCACAAGCAAGTACCATCAGGGTTGACTCCTTAAGCCCTACTATCCTTTAAACACTTTTTAGACATTTGTTTGACACAACAAAAGATAAACACTAGACCTACAAGCCTTATTCCACACTATCTTCTTCTGAGTCATACCTTTTCTACCAGGCTTTGAAATTTGCAATCACAGGGCACTCTAGGCCACAATTGGCATGTGTTGGGCTCTTGGCCTTTTGCTCAGGATCCCTCTCATCATTCTAGCACCACTCTTCCCCCAGCCCTAGCTTCTAGTCCTCATCATCTCCAACCACTACCTCATTCACTAGTTCTTCATCTTCCACATAGCGCAGGGCCTAGCTACGTGGAGTGTTAGTGACCATCTTCGCAACACAAAGCAAGAAGAAAATGTTGCACTCATGAACATCCCAAAGCTTCTCAAAGGCTTCAGGCTCAATGGTTTTGATTAAAGGAAATTTCATCACCTCCCGACCATGCATACAAATCATGTAGTCATTTTGTGGCATGGGTATCTGCTTGCTCTTGTCAACATTGTCCAGGGCCGCATCTATGTTTGCTAGCAATGCATGGTCAAAAACCATCTGTGTGAGCTTTTTGGAATTCTCCTTCATCACCCCCATGTGCAAAAGGACTGCCAAAAACATGGCAAGAATCTTTGTATTGGATCTAGACTTGTGGTAGGCCTTCAAAATTTCAGGACCCAAGACTCTATTTGTGGCCCAGAGGATTACTAGGTGCAGAGAAGAAAGCAACCCCTGTAGTTGTTTGTCTGTGACCGCACCTTTGAAGGCTTGCTATTGCTTATCCATGCTAAGTGATAATAGTGTCTCCATTTTATGCTTCCTACGAATGGCTTACAATTGCTAACAACCCATGATGCCCACACTCCACCTATCGCTTTTTCTTTTGCAAATATTAGCAAATTTCTCTAGAGACTTTGTTTGGGTTGTTATCATTAAAGCTATTATGGCCTTTAATTCCAAAGCTTGCCAGAGCCATTATTGCAAGTCATGTTTGCTTGCCACCAGCTTATTACGAATGAGTACTTTTTGTGGGTGTCATGCCAAACCTTTACTCATCTTTGTCGATGTGGCTTTAACGAATGACTGTTCCCACAATTCTCACTCATTTGGGTTTTTTCATTCCGATCCAATCTTGCTAGCGACCAGCAAGAACAAGCTTATCTCCCAGATCCTGATAGACCCATGTTGGACACTACTAAGACAAATTTCGCATCTCTCCTTGCCAACTCTTCTACCCCTATGGGGCCCACATGTACACGTGCCTTTCTCTAGTTTCGTGCCAACTCACTGTAATGATTCCCACTCAGCACTTTGATAGGATTGATTCTTTGCCACCTCTTACACCCATGTAGGATGGGACATGGAGAGTTTGTTGACCATCATGGTCTTAGATTAATTGCCTTATTTTTAATTGAATTCCTTCCTTAAGGCCTTAGCATTTTCTTCATTGATTTTTTTCTATAGCTTCTTTTACCAAGCTGTCTGCCCTTTGATTACCTTCTTTGTAAATGTGGGATACCTTGAATTCCTCAAACCTTCCTAGAAGTTGTGATATTGGTTGAAGCCAATAGTTAAATTTCCATTTGGGAGATTTTTTGTCTTGTCGAGTAGATAGTGATTAGGGAATCTCCTTCAAGTTGTATTCTCTTTGATTTTATGGCTAATCCCATTTGAATCCCCAGTAAAGTTGCTTGGAACTCCACCTCATTGTTTATACAGGTTCCTAGTGGTTTGGAATTCTTTGCTATCGTCTCCCCCATCGCATTTTTGGCCACACAACCAACACCTCCTTGGCCTGGGTTGCCACGAGCCACCCCATCAAAATTGATCTTGATCTAGCCTTTTTCCAGGGTTTCCCATCTGACTTCCTTTCTCTTCTATTGTGACAAATTTTGGCCCATGCCTGTTATTTTAGGTATGATTAGTCCCTTGAAAGCTTGTTTCATTTGGTCATCCCAATTTGAGTAAGAGCTTTGTTTCCCTAACTTTGATTTTACTACTTCATTCACTGATTCAATGACCATTCCTTCTATTTTTTCAAACAACCTTTCTGGCGACATTTCCTTATTTTGAAAGATCCTTTTGTTGTGTTCCTTCCAAATTTCCCATATGATTATTGACGGAGCTATAGGCCAGATGCTGTCAAATACTACTTTTCTTCTTGGATGGGGCCACATATTAAACCATACCAATAAGCAGTTTGGCAGGGGGCTTTGCAAGCTTAGTTTCCCCATGAAATACTTCCAACAATGCTCTAAGTATGGGCAGTTCAATAGCATATGGTTTGTATCTTCGTTGTTATTTTTGCACAAGATGCATCTCCCAGGGCCCTAGATTCCATAGGTGGCTAATCTCTCCTCTATTAGGATCCTTTTATGAATTGCCATCCAAGCAAACACCCCTACTTTTGGTAGGCAATTCTTCCCCCATAGCAATTTTCTTGGCTAGTTTTCTCTTACCTCTGCTTGTTCTTGATTTTGTATCACAACTTGACTACATAAGCTCCTGTCGACGATCCAAACCATCTAGTGGTGTCTTCCTGGTTAGAAGGAAAAAAATTCCTTTCCTTTAAGATTGCAGCTAGGGCTTCCTTTTGGTTTTGTGGGGCTTCTAGATTTTGCAAAGAGTGTCATTCCCATTCTTGCACACCCTCCCTCTCTATCATTCTTCCATAGTCACATACCTTCTCTCCCCAAGTTCTTGTAGTTTCTTCTATGATTAGATCTAGGTTGGGTAGCATTGCCAAAATTTTTTGCCATTCCATGAATCTTTCTAGAAAGATGTTTATTTGTCATTTCTTATCTCCCATGTCACATGCCTTGAGATTATATCCATGCATTCCATCAAATAGTTCTAGATGGTTGAGCCTCTAGGAGGATTCTTAGTTGTGAGGATTCATATAGGGGAGTTTGAGTCCAAATATTTTCATCTTAGAATCTTGACCTAGTGTTGCTCTCCTCTTGCATACATGTACCAGATCAATTTTGCACCCACTGCCATGTTCATTGGTCTTAGTTGGTTAATACCTACTCCTCTGACCTCTTTGGGTGAACAAACCTTTTCCCATGCCACTAGGGGAATTTTTTGTTGATCTCTTGTACCACTCCAAAATAAAATTCTAAATATCTGGTTGAGCTTCTTCTCAATTGTTGTTGGTATCTTTAGGTACTCCATTGAGTATATCATAATGGCTGATAACACTACCTTCACCATCATCAATCTACTAGCTAATGATAACCATTTCCATTTCCATGTCCCCATTTTATTCTTACAACTATTTATTAGCTCTTCCCAATAACATTTTTTGTTGATACCCACAAATAGTGGAGTACCCAAGAATCTCCCTGGAAAATTTGCCCACTCTCAGGCCCAAAATTCTTGCTAGTTCTCTCTGAAGGCTCAGTTCTGTGTTGAGAAAGAAGACCTTCGATTTATGCTAGTTTATACTTTGACCTGAAGCTTGGCAATACTCATCCAAGAAGGTTTTAATGGTTCTTGCTTCTCTTCTACTTGCTATTCCAAACAGAGTTGTATCATCAACAAATTGTTGGTGTGTTGTATTCTCAACACCATTAGCTACTTGCACACCTTTCCATTTTCCTGCCTGCCTTAGAGTTGTTACTCCTCTTCCCATTACTTCTGCCATGATGATGAACATGAAAGGGGATAGGGGATCCCCCTACCTAATCCCTCTTGTGGATGTAAAGAAGCCTTGAGTTGTCCCATTTACCAACACTAAGAATTTTGCTGTGGAGATGCGTCTTTTCACCCAGTTTACCCATTCCTCTTGAAATTTGAACTTCCTGAGAACCTCCAATAGGAACTCTTTGTCCACCAAATCATATGCTTTAAGTATATCCACCTTGATGTTCATACACAACTCTCTTTCCTTTCTGGTTGAATGCATGGTTTCATGAGTTGTTATTATGCCTTCAACAATTGATTTTCCTAGAGCAAACCCACTATGTTCCTTTGAGATTATGTGCCCTAATACTCCCTTCAATCTGTTTGATATTATTTTCATAATTACTTTGTACATTGTGTTGCATAAGGCAATTGGTTTGAAATCCCCCATCTTTTCCAGGTCCTTTTTCTTAGGGATCAATGCCAAAAATGTGTGGTTTGTTGCTCCCAACATGGTCATATTCTTTCTTGACTCTTTTGTTGCTAGGTATGGGTCTTCCCCCACTATTTCCCAAAACTTCTGAAAGAAGCATGCAAAAAACCCATCCAATCTTGGGGAATTGTCTAGGTTCAGTTGAAAAGCTTCCTTTTTCACCTCCTCTTTGCTTATTTGCTTATATAGCATTTTATTTTGTTCTTCTCCTATAATCCTTGGGATTGTTGCCAACAATTTGTTTCTAACTTCCACATTATTTCCAATTAGTCTATTTAGAATTGCTTAGAAGAAATTCACTGCCTCCTCATTAACTTCATCCGATGACTGAGTTATTGAGCCATCTTCTCTTGTTATGGATGTTATTCTATTCCTGCTTCTGTTGGATACTGCCATTCTATGGATGTATTTTGTATTTCTATCGCCTTCTTTGAGCCAAATCTCCCTTGATTTTTGTTTCCAGAAGCATTCTTCTCTTTTTAGGATCTTTGTCAATTCCTCTTTCAGGGCCTTTTCCATTTCAAAATCCACCACATCCATTCCTTCTTCTATAATATGTTCGTTGAGTGTGCTTAGTTCTTTTTCCACCTGATCTTTTTCTTGGAAGATATTTTTGAAGTGTTCTCTAGTCCATTCTTTGAGTTTATTTTTCACATGATTCAGTTTTATGTTCAGTTTGTACAGACATGAGTGATTTCCTATTTGTAATTCTTGTCACCATTCCTTAATCAAATTGGGGAGCTTATTATCTCTAGTCCACATTTTCTCAAACTTGAAAGGGCAACCCACTGGGGTGGCATTTGGTTGGATTTGTAGTTGCACTGGAAAATGGTCTGATCCCACATAGGGTCTAATAATAGCTTCATGTGTTTGGTTTATTCTTCCCCAATCCCCAAACATGAGAAATGTATCAAACCTTTCAACTTTATTTGTAAATCCTTTCCTCCTATTTGTCCAGGTAAAGGTACCATTTCTTGTTGCTATGTCTAGTAGGTGGTTGTTGTCCACAAATTCCTAAAAGTCTTGCTAGACTCTTGTGATTCTCCCTATCCCACCTCTCTTTTCTTCACAATTTAGGGTTGCATTGAAGTCTCCTGCTATGATTCCCTTTTCTCCCCTGAGATTCATTATGGCCTGAGAGATTTGCTGCCATACTGCTCTTTTCTCTCCTATCTAAGTAGGGCCATATGTGATGATTAATGTAAATTGCTCATTTTTTTGTAGCATTTTACATTTTATTGCTATCCAATTCATGTTCTCCTCCATCAGTTCACCTATTACTAAGAGTGGGTTCCATATAACTCCTAGACCTCCTAATGTCCCTTCTACCCTTACAAAGCATCCTTCCCAATGCTTCCACCACTTCATTTTATTCTTGATTTCTTTTGTGTCCCACTTTGTTTCTTGTAGTATGAATATGTCTACTTTGGATTGGTCAATTTGGTGTTTGACCAAACACCATTTGTTAGGGGTGTTTAAGCCCTTAACATTCCATGTTATTATCCTCATTATTTCCGGGGAAGGAGAGTCTCCTTCCCTATCTATAGTTTTGTTTGGCCAACTACATTTGCTGCTATTTCCAGTTTAGCTTGATTGGTTTTGGGACTTCTCTTCCCCTTTCCCTTTATGTTTGGATTTTTTAGCTTAGATTGGGTTTGTTCTAAAGTTCTTTTCTCCCACAACTCCCCTTCTTCCGCTTCCTCCTGCTCTTCCTCATCTATTTCCTAATCTCCATTTGTTTCATTATCTGATAGATGAGTTATGTTGTGCATGTTTTGTACACATGCCCCACTGTAGGCAAGAACCCCCTTTTTTTTGCTCTCGACAGGTTGCTTTGCTCTTGTCTTGTTTTGCGTGCCCCATTTTCCAAGCCCAATTTGGTCATGTGCCTTCAAACGATCAAATTCCCATTACCAAATTCACCTACTTAGGGTATTCAAATCCGTGGAGAAATAAAGTCACCCGTCCCCTTTTTGCCTTTTGTCTTGTTCCTCCGATTTTGGAAACATTTGTGGACCCTCGTCGGTCTGGTTTCCACATTTTTGACTTTGGGGGCAACTTTTTGGTGGATTTGGGATGTGTTTGGGGTGCTTAATTGAACTACCAAAGTTTCGTCAATGTTTCGTTAAGTTTCAGTGGTTTCAGAACTTTCCCTCTGGAATTCCCTTCCTCTTTGGCTATTTGGAAACATCTGTGGACCCCCGTCGCTCCGGTTTCCACATTTTTGACTTTGGGGGAAACTTTTTGGTGGATTTGGGATGTGTTTGGGGTCCCTAAGTGAACTGCCAAAATTTCATTAATGTTCCATTAAGTTTCGGTGGTTTCAGAACTTTCCCTCTGGAATTCCCTTCCTCTTTGGCTGTTTGGAAACATCCGTGGACCCCTGCCAGTCTGGTTTCCACATTTTTGACTTTGGAGCCAACTTTTTGGTGGATCTGGGATGTGTTTGTGGTGCCTAAGTGAACTACCAAGGTTTTGTCAACGTTTTATTAAGTTTCGGTGGTTCTGAAGCTTTGTCCCTCTTTGGCTGTTTTGGAAACATCTGTGGACCCCTACCGGTCCGGTTTCCACATTTTTGACTTTGGGGCCAACTTTTTGGTGGATTTGGGATGTGTTTGTGGTGCCTAAGTGAACTGCCAAGGTTTCGCCAACGTTTCATTAAGTTTCGGTGGTTCCAGAGCTTCATCCCTCTTTGGCTGTTTTGGAAACATCTGTGGACCCCTCTGGTCTAGTTTCCACATTTTTGACTTTGGGGCCAACTTTTTGGTGGATCTGGGATGTGTTTGTGGTGCCTAAGTGAATTGCCAAAGTTTTGTCAACGTTTCGTTAAGTTTTGGTGGTTTCAAAGCATCGTCCCCCTTTAGCTGTTTTAGAACATTTGTGGAGCCCCAGCGGCCCGGATTAATGTTTATGGTCCAAATGAGCTCCAAATATGAATATTATGATCTTTTGATGATGTATGGATGAATCTAACAAGGATTTTGCAAGATTTGACTAATATTTTCCTTGATTTGCATATGGAAGCACTTACGACACTTCATGTATGCAGGATTCAAGAAGCCTACCGCGGGTCCGTCAAGGAGATCCATCGAGAAAGCTGAACAAGGAATATGCATAGCTCCTCTCACCATTCATTTCATGATCGCCTCTCCTACTAGCACCCACCAATAGGGTCGACGTTAGAAGAAGGCTTGTGCCAAGAAAGTCAAAGGACAAAAATGCAAGGGGGTGGCTTTGAAGAGAGCATAAGGGAGCTATCTGCCCGAATCAAGGGCAACCAATCCATTGATGCCAATTGTCGACGAGCTTGTTTGATCCAAGGAAGAATATTGCAAACACATCAAGCAAAAGACAACTTTTGAGCAGTTTTAGCTACAGTAAAAGGGAAATCAACTAAATGATAAAATTGCTATAGCACCTAAGCACTAGATGACAAAACAGGGAAAGGACAAATGATGTATTTTAAAATTGCTGAATATTGTGGGGTAGGTGAAACTCTAATGTAATCAAATCTGGGCCATTCGTTGCAAATTGATCCTAGCCATTCATTCGGGCTTTGGAAAAATATAAATAGGGGCTTGCCCCTCATTTGTAAGGGTTGGAGAGTTGTTGTAAAAAACATTTGTAGTAATAGAAGATAGCATTGCATGATTTATGGATGTTCTCTTTGATTTTGCTCATCTTGCATGCATGGTTTTGCCTTCCATAGTAGTTTTAGTTGTAGATTCTTGAATGGAGGTGATAATGGAAATTGTTGTTTTGGTATTTGATGAGCTTTTAGCCCATACTTTTAGCACTTGTTGATGACAAGCTTTTGCGCAAAGTTAGCCTAGGCTTCTTTATTCCAATGCTACAACTTAGTTCAATTGTATGTTCATGATGTGCATGTGCAATTTGAAAATCAGCGGACCTTAGGAGATTGCACTAGTTTTGTGTAACTGTAGGTTTCTCTTGGTCAAGCAAAACCTAGTTTAGAAACCCTGTCTACTGTGGCAGCCATCATTGTCACTATTCATTCATAGTTTCAGATCTAGGAACCTTCTCTCTTCCTTGCCCTTTTTTCCTTTTTTTTAATAAGTACCTTAGGAAAGGTTCATTGCACATTGGAAAGATAAATCCAATGATAAAAATGGAGTTCAAGATTGCTGTTTGAACCTACAACAAATGCACAACAACTTCTCCATCTTAGGAACTCTGTTTCAAGACCCAACTTCCCATGCTTTGTAACTCATCCGTAAGACCGCCTTGTGATTCCAGCAAATCACATCAAACAACTGAGATATTCCAAGCACTGTCAAGACCTAACATTAGAGACCTTGGGATAGTGTTCTGCAATCTGATTGTGGAAGATTGTCTTTCAAGAGAGGTAGTGCACCTACACACTGCCTGTGTTGAGAAGTGCATAAAAAACACATCAACAAGTTCCTTCTTCCCCCTTCTCCTCCTGATGAAGATTTTGGGCTTCAAATTCTTCTTTTCCATTTGCTTGCTTTTCCCCTACCTCTGCTTCCCATGCTTCTTCCTCTTGTGTTTCCTTTTCCTTCTGGCTCATGTTCTTAGGGTCCGTTCTCTTGTTCATGACTTCCCCTATTTGTGTGGTTATGACTTTTTCCAAGTCTTTGGTGTGCTTCAATAGTGTACTCAAATCCTCTTTCACTTGCAAAGTTATCCCTTCATCATTCAATATTCTTTGGCTTGGGATTATTGTTGCTGCCCATTCATTTCCTTCCAACTTCCTCTTTTGGAGTTCTTCCTATTTGTTTTCTTCAGGCCTTCATCTCTTAGGGCTATTTTGTTTCCATTGTCCTTGGCCTTCTCTACTGAGTTACTTGCTATTTCTTGCTTACTATCCATAGGGTTTTCCTCTTCCACTGTGCCAGAGCCTCCTACCTTTATGTCCTCCCTAAAAAGACACTTCCCTATCTTATTGCCTTCACTTTTTACTACCTTTTGAACCCAAATACCAAATTTCAATATGATCTCCAACCTTTTATATACCCCTACTCCTTCCTTTATTTCTACCAAAATATTTGCCTCTGCACCTTTCTTACCATTTACAAAATCTTCATCTATTCCCAGGAAGACCCCCAAAGTATCCCCAATTTTGGTCATGGCCTCCACACTCCAGTATTCTGATGGTAGGTCTATAGTTTTAGCCATGTTGGGATTTGTTTGATTTTGTAATTCCATGGGTCGAAATTGGGTTCCCAATTTTTACAATGGAAGTTGTAACATTTGAAAAAAAGGGGTTTACCATATACTATTTGTTGTTTCAACTCCCAATCTATGCATTCTATCAGATAAAAGGCATTGGGGAGAGGTTTTATGCTTACCCAGTCTTTGAAGTCTTACTGCCACTAGTTCATGATTTCTTCTTTTGGATCTCCCGGTCCACACCATTTTGCAAAAAGGGCTTGATCTCGCAATCTCTCCACTCTTGCTTTGATGATTTTTGACGACATTGGGAAGAGCTTGCTACCCCATGGGTTAGTGCTTGCTTCCAATCCTCTTTCTTTTCCTCTCTTCCCTCCATTTTTCCCTCCACTCCTCTAGTTGTGTTGAGGATTATAACGGTTAGGTCTTCTTGGAGGTCTCCTATTCCAGTGGGCTCCAAATTGTGAGGATCAATCCCAATGCACATTTTCACCTCCCAAGCAATTTCCTTGGTAGCTCAGCTTATTGCTGTCGTCGCTTCCTCTTTGCCAAGATTCTTCCTTCTTGGGACTGCCGCTTTGATTGGTTTCCTGTTCTCTTTAACTCTCCATTGCCTCGCCACTGGTGCCCTAGGGTTTTTATTTTTCCCGAACCGCCCAATCCTGAAATTGCTATAGATTTCATTTTCCTTCTGATTCCATCTGTGAGGATTTTGTTTACCCATCTTCCTTCTTGTTGGCCACCGAGGGATCCATCTTTCCCTATGTCTATGTGTCAATTTTTTCCTTGCTCTTCCTCCCATTTCTAGATCCTTGGGTCGCATTTGTCGATCCAACTTCCATTCGAGAAGACCCATTGTGGCATATGGTTTATCTCCTTCTCCTTTACTACCTCTGCTCCTTCTCTTCCTGAGATCCTTTCCTCAGGCTCATCAGCCCACCGCCAACTATCTTGGTCACCTGCTTCTTATCGATCCTAAACTCTTGTATAATTTTGCTCCAATGTGCTAGATTGCACCGTTTCGCCTTTGCATAGCCATTGTAACTTTTCTTATACTTTGTAATGAAATGATAAATTATTTCCTCGAAATCAAATGTTGAATTTTTTATCTAGCAATTGAGATCAACCATATTTTGTATTTTTTTATTATTAAAAATAAACCTTTTGCTCTTTTAACATGAAAAAGAAAAATTAGACAAAAGATGTTTGTTTTGTTTTCCATTAGTTAAAAATATAATTAACAAGATCAATTTAATATATTAGATGTTAATTTAATTTAATATATAATCTAATATAATATATATTAAAAATATTTAATAATATAATATATTAAATATATATTAAATTATTAAAAAGATAATATATTACATAATTTAAAATTAAAATATAAAATTATAATATTATTATCTAATATATTAAATTATATTTTAGATAGTATATATGTTACATATATATTGTATATATATTATATATTATAATATGATGTTAAAATTCTCATGTGCGGAGACCAGTCGGCTCATCTCACGGGTCTATTTATGGATCTGCTGTTATCTTTTTTGTTGCTTTGTATTCATATTTTGGCATAGTTTCTGTTTCTGTGCAGGGTGCGGTTGACATCATGGAGAGGTCGACAAAGTCAAAATTTACCGTTCATATATCGGCGGATGGTTTGGAATGCTTTGGTGTCGATACTCTGATCTCTCTGGTGGCTACGGAAAGGCAGATTGCCTTTAGGGAAGTCACTGACCAGAGACTAAAGCGCATTTTGTCTGTGGATGATCCGGTGTCGCTGGTTGCGGTCAAAATGATTCTGGGTCTTGAACATCTGCAAAGACGGGAGTTTGCCAGAGACAATGCCCACGTCTCCTCGCATTTTCTGGCGGTGCTATTGGACTTGGAGACCCCGAAGAAGGTGGCATTAGAGTTGATGAAGCGTTTATTTCGTGTCGACTTGCTTGGTGGCATTGAAGAAACTCTGAAGGCAACCTTTTTAGGTAAAGGCATTCCGCGCCCAGTTGATTTGTCCCTTTTATGGGATACGGAGGAAGCTGTTAAAATTTACCCTTTTCTTTTAGATCTCAAAGGGCCTGCCTTGTCGAGGCATAGAAGGCTTGCGGAGGTGGCCGTGGACTTCTTGAAGAGTAAACTGAAGATGGTGGAGGTCGAGGGGATGGATTGGTTAGACGGCTTTGTTTGTTTTGCGGAAGTTAACAGTTTTATGTGAGGGTTAGCCTCTGTGTCTGAAGCTTCATTATCACTGTTAGTTTCTATCTCTTTTCGTGTTCTTCGGCTCAAAATTTGCAAATTTTGTCTTGCTGGCCGTGGGTCGGCTTGTGACCCATTTCTCTATTTCTATGGTTTCTGTGGTGGGTCTTTTGGGTTTTTTTGGGGACTGCTGTAACCGTGATCTGGTGTCCTGGTCGGGCTAGTGTTTTGGTCGGCCATGAGCCATGGATTGTCTTTCCTGTGTTGCAGACGCTTGTATTTTCCTCTATTATCAATATAAACTCTTATGTGCGTATCAAAAAAAATAAATATTAAAAATATATTATTTATTTGAATTTGTTATTAGATTATTTTATATGTTTGAATTTAATAGAATGGAAAATACAACAAGTAAATAAATTTTGAAGAGTTTAAAATTTTTCCTGAAAATTAGTTGAATATTTTTTGATTATGGTCATTGTGGTAGGAAATTTTTCAAAACTGCGATCTAAAGTTTATGCTCTTGAAAATCCACCCTTATCGCTCAAAATTTTGTAGCCAATAAAATTGAAGAAAAATAATTTTTGAAATTTGAAAAGTTAAAAATCTTACATTTTACATTAAAAACATTAAAATATAATGTATCAAAATAATAATAATGAATTTTAAAACATAAAAAATTACTAACAAAATAAATAATAAAAAATAAAAAATTAAAAAATTTACCTCTTAAATGTTCAAAACTTTCTATTCTATTCCCATACATGAAGAGCTCCCTAATAAAATCTCTACCATTAGACTTGTCTTGTGGACAAAGAAAAAACACCTCATTCTTGCTTTTCAAACCTTTCTTGGCCGCCACGGTGCCTCTTGAAGGTCAGAAACAACCACTTCAACGATTTTTTTGGTTTAATTATAAAATAAAAACAATATAATTGATTTTTGGATTTTCCATTAATATCTTCAAAACATTATCCCCCACAAATTCTCGAAGCGTAGGCATAGAAGCTTCACCAACCTTCGATTAAAACGACCGTCCTAGCCAGTTTTCGCCGGTACAACCGGTATCATAGGCTTTCATATTGCTTGATCATTGAAGGGTTTTGAAAAGGGCTTTGTAAGGGTTTTAACAGACGAAGATCCAACAAGTCGTTCCTTCGGTTGGCTAACTCCAAATAATTTCTGTAGCAGGATACTCAATTCAAAGAGTTTTTAAGCATAGAAAATAGTTTGGATTTTGGTGGAAGGTGAAATAATGGCGCTGGGTTCTTTCTTGGTGTCGAGGATCGCCAGGAGCTCTAGTTCGAAGACTGCTGTCTCAAATGCCCTCCATCAGGTTGGATTCAAAGACCCAATTTTTTATATTGGAAAATTACTCAATTTGTTTTTGTTGTGATACATCTCTAGGGTTTGGCTGAAATGGCCTAATATGATGCCTCCCTTGTGTATTTTTCTAATAAAGATAGAAGTATATACAAAAGCATTCAAAACCTACCGAAGCATTCAATACAAAAACCGTATGAGAACCATAATGCTCAAATCCAACATGTATGCATGAGAGGGTGCATATTCGATTTTTGGGTTTCTTCTTTGTGAGTGTATCTAGGGCAGACAATTTCTACTGAGACCTGTATTATGTGTATGTTAACGTCGAAAAGGATTTCAAATATTTGAAGTTGTTACATTTGATTCTTTTCATAAATAGTTACTGTCGATGTGTGACAATGTTGCTCTTTTGGTTGGCTTTCAGTTAAAATGGATGCCTTTTTACCATTTTCTCTCTTGCATCTTCGGTTTATATTTTTAAACGGATTTGAGTTGTGATATCTATCCTTCGTTTTCATCTTAATTGTGGTTCATTTAATGATCTTTGGGTTAAGTTTTTTTAATGATTTGTTTTTTTGGGGTTAGTTTCAACTTTTGCCTCTGATTTATTTGTATAGATTTAGTTTTATGTAATGATTTCTTTGTTGTTGTGCGATTGATAATATATGTAATTTTGGCTAGCTTTTACAATTAATGGATAGGTTGTTATCAACTTGCCTTCTGAACCTTCAACTTATGTTTGGGTATGTTCTTAAATGGGTACAAGCTGAGGACAGATTGTCGCAGTACCCACTAAGGCGACTCTACTTGTATTTTTACTGGTTGCAGGGCAGGATGATTTGTATTGCTATTGGCTTTTAATGCTTTTGTTCTGACATTATACTGATAGTTGACATTATCCAAAAATATTTGTTTTTGATATTTTTATGCTGTGCCCCACAGCTTTCTCATTAGATTTTAAAGTAGACATATTTTCTCTGTGAAAATTGACATTGTGATACTGAATTTAAACTGATATTGGTATCAGCAGCATGATCTTAAAGTTCCTTGGTGTTCCCATGTTTATGTATACCCTTTGTATTGTTGATAAGTTCACATTTTATGGTGTGAACCTTTCTACGTTCCGCCATGCTTTGTGAACCTTTCTACGTCTCACCATGCTTTGTGGATTGTCAAAGTTTGTAAATAATTGATCCATATTATATCCCGGCAACCAAGATTTTAATGTATCTTCGAGATTCATGGATGAGTGATGGGTGATATTAATCAGAGTTTAGTTTTCTTTCTGTTATTTAGAATATTAATCATTTAAAGTAATTGCAATTGTACAATTCTACCTCCCAATAATGTTTTCATGGAAATTTTCTTATTACTTTTTATGGTTCTGACATGGTATTAGGTCAATTGGGTCACATGTCAATTTTTTTCTTCTGAATTCTCCTTATATTTTTTATTCAACTACTTTATGCAATGTGCGAATTCCAATTTTTTTGTTTCCTCCCCTATATTGAATACTTTATGCAACAAGTCTGTATGCTACCTGTTATTTTTTGTAGTTTAGTTAGGAGAATCAATTTAAATTTTTGTTATAATACAATCTATTTTTCTGGTTTTATGCTGAGAGAAATTTTAGGTAGTGAGATTGCCATTTAAATATGCGTCTGTACTTCTCTTTTGTTAGAGGGCAAAAGGCAATGACTTTGAGTGCTACTACGGACTAAATAGTAATTATGTTGAGAGGAAGATGAGATTCTAAAGTTCTTGGGATAGCAACTAATTATATTCCACATTGTAAAATAGTACTGAAGCTGTATTCTAGAAATTCAACAGAATTTTTCCCACAAGAAATAAGCTATGGGATGAAGGTTAGAAATGGTACATAAGTACACTCTGTTCTATTGCTGGAAGGCACAGCTGTGTATTTAGAAATTAATCCTTGCGGTCTGTGGGGCCATTCTTACATTTATACTGTTATAGTTGCCATTCCTTAATTTATATTTATTTGATACTGGTAATCATTCTCTGATTTATACCCGGTTGAGAAAGGGCAAAGCCAAGTGTGTAGGAGAGATGTTGTTTTGCTCTGAGGGATTGAAATAAGCTGATTTCAGGCTGATTGTGTGCCCAGAGTCCTAAGATTCATCTTCCTCTTGAAGATAATGGAAAGTGAGTATTTTTCTCGCTAATTGCTATAGTTTTCTCCCAGAATTTGGTTCTCCAGGGTAAGTCCACATGACTTCTAATTTGTAGTGATTGTTGCTCTAAACTTTCTTGTGTTCTTTGTCACACCAAGAAGCAAGAAGCATTCGACAGTGGCAGCAAGGAGTGACTGTGTACTTAAAATGGCATAACTTAAATTTCACAGCTGTTTACACATCAAATAATTAATGTTTAATAATAAACACAATATTCATGATGTCATTTGATAATAAACATAATTATAAATGATACCTTACTAAATAAGAAAAAAAAAAAGTAGCAAAAAGAAATTGTAATATAAAATATATTGAAATAACTGTTTAATAATTGCTTACATGTGTTGTATTATTTGTTTTATTACTATAGAAAAATAAAGAAACTTTTGAAATACAAGTTAAAGTAAAAAAATTGTCAAAATAAAAATAAAACCTGTTCTTGTGGGAATGTTAAAATAAATATTGTCTATGTCTTTTTCTCATCTATCTACTTACCCATTTATGTGCTCACAAATCTATTTTGTAGATTATATGGATATTAAAAAAAATGATATTTATATAGAAAGTGAAAGTAAATAATTTGTCTTCATTTAATTTTTCGAAAAATTGGGCACGGTTTCTATGATTCATTGATTTATTACATTGCTATTGAAGAATGAAATAGTATTTCAGTTAATTGTTAATATAAAGAAAATTGTCTAAAATAAAATAGTTTTAAATTTTTAAGTAAAAGTTAAAATAACATATTCAATATAGGCACCTCAAGATTGAAATCTCCCAACATCTTTCAGAAATATCAAAAATGTATTTAAGATATCTATACTAGTTATTAGTTTTGCTCAGAATTTGCGGTTTATCCTTTATTAATAATAATAATCTGTATGTGATGACTAGCAGTGAGGTCCAGGTACCTCTAGTTTATGGATCAGCTAGATATCATTTAATTTGCATGTTAATGCCCACCTTTTAAGTTTGCAATTATTTTGTAGGATTTGAGGGAGGAGGTCCATTATGTGCTCTTGAACCAGCTAAAAGAAGTGAACTCGGTCGGCAGAGGCTTCTCCTTTCTTTTTGTTTGTTTATTTATTTTTAAAATTATCTATTGGAGGGATGCGCATTGGGATTAAATCTACTTGCTCCCAGAAAAGCAAGTTTAGGGTTACGATTATGCTTGCACCATCATTGGATCTACCAATGCTAGATACACATTTATATTGTACTATCTATCAAACCAAAATGTTCATTAGAGTTTTAAATTTTTTGAAAGTTTCAGAAATATAATAATATTTGAAGCTATACGGCATACAAAATATGTTTGATCACAGAAAACAGAACAGGGGAATGATATAAAAAAGATTTCAATGCTCAGTGTTGACACTATTTAGAAATTTGATACATCTTACTTACACAGTATATAGAGAATGATGCTCTCTAGTTGCCATGTGCCAGGACCCAGATCCACTAGGCTCTATGACAGTTTAAACATTATTAAAATAAAATTGCTACATGATCTAATTTATGATTATTAATAATACTAAATATTCACCATGATCATCCTGGTTTTGGAAGTATGCAAGCTAGAAGCCAGAATTTACTCAAAAAAAAAATGGCTGATATCATGATCATTTTGGTGATGAGACAAATTTGCAGATTCAATGCCTTGGCAAAAAATCTTGATCTGGTTGCACCTTGTTACTATTCTGCATATGAATATGTTGTGTTCAGGCTTTCATGGGTCTCTGTTAGTAGCCATATTTATTGTAGCCAGAAAAGCTCTATTTCTACATTTCAGGTGATGATAAAGGTGAAGCAGGTAGTTTGGGTAAATGTTTTAATTAAATCAACTTCATTGTTTTTATCAATGAAATCAAGCTTTATTTGTATTTTTTCTTCAGGTGATGATATAGGTGAAGCTGGTAGTCTGGGTGTATTTTTTAAATCTAGCTTCTATACTAAATCAAGGAAATACTCTCTCTGTAATGAGGGGTATTTGTCTGAGTTTCTGACTATTTTGATTATATTGAATAGATGGACAATATTCGCACACGATGCATCTCTATTTTGATATTCAACAATGATCTGTGTATTAGATATATCTATTCATAACATGTTTTCATTACCTGTATTGGCTCATCTTTTTGTTTATATACCATATAAACATGTATTGGATGCTCCAGACATCAACTGTTGCATCTGGGTACAATTGTATTGTATGTATCTGTGGTGGGCTGTAACTAGGCTTTATCCTTGAATATCATCATATTGAATTAACTCGCATAGCCAAGCATTTTTTAAGTTTTTGTGGCTGCAGTAGAGTCAGTGATTCTCTTCAAAGAAATCCATTGATTGTATTATTTTTCAAACCATAAGATCTCCAATGGATTACAAAGATTCAGACTGATTTTATTTATTTATTTTTTTCTTTGTTGTATTAGTATGATGCAACATCCTCAACAGTGGCTATATATATGTGATTTCTTCTATATGGTGCTAGGCCACACAAACCTCCAATGTGGACTTGCTGAACCAATAGAATGGTGATCATTTGATAGCTTGAGCTCTTAAGAGAATTGTGAGTGATGATCATTGATATTGGTATATGCTAAGGGGCTGCCGTAGCGAGGCTATATATAATATGGTGAGGCTTGTGATAAATGGGAGGGGTTATCAATGATTGTCAAATGTGAAATGATCCTTGGAGTTTCAAAGGGTGTCAATGCTCATGGGATCTTTAGGTTTTGAGGATTGCCGGACTAGCTAGGATATCAACAGCTCTTGGAAGTGTGAAGGGTGGCAGCAATGTTCTTTGAAGGAAACTTTGGGATCAGCTAACTTGCAGTAGAGTCATTAGGTAGTGGGCTCTGATTCTTTTGTCTGTGCGCAAACAATAGATTAATGATTGTCGGAAGGAATAGTGGCGGGACATCAAGAGCTGTCACTCTCTTTATATATCCACATTAAGTGAATCACCAACTTTGTGAGCCGTGTGATCGTGGAATGACATTGAAGATCTAATGGCCCTCACAATCCCCTAGAGTGTCAGAAATTTAGGCATCTGATCCAGACTGCTATTAGTATGATTTAGGAGCTCATCAAGGCTCCATTAACAAGAATTTCATAAAAAGACCAGAAGAACTGCTAGAGACCTTCTTGAATTGTTTTGACAGAATTATTTGACAGCACTAGAATTCATGATATTCACTCAGAGCTGAAGCACAAGGCTGAGGGTGGATCACAAGCATACTGCCAATTCTTAAATTGGAATGCCATATTTGTTGTAAGTATATAGAGCCACAAAACAACATAGAGAATCGTGAGTGATCATAGAAACTATACCAGATTTGTTGTAAGCATATGGTGGCATTGAGTTATCAATAATGTAAATTATTCATTTGCAAGCAACTCATATGAACTTCTAGGAGATTGTTTGATTTTCAGTGAACTTGCGAGATTGAGACCGAGGAATTGGCTTGGCAGTATGATTTTCTAATACAAGAAAGTCTAAATTCACAACAACAAATTTTGAGCTTTTTAAAGAAAATTACACCAAGTTAGCTTCATTCATTAGAATACTTCAGGATAGCTTCAAAATTGCTTGTCAATTTAACTTATAGACTAGCTAGAAACAAGGAATACAATAACACTTAAATAGGAATACTACGAGACTTCATATTATTAAGGATTGGCTCTGCTGATATAATCCAAGATGATATGAAATTTAATGCAAGCTTGTAAACTTATAATCTTTAACTTTCCAGGAGAATTATATGAACAGTGAGCCATCCATCACATGCAACTGAAAATGAAGTATCCCAAGAGCTAATTGTATCCATAAGGCATTACAATCAGACATAAGTACTACTTGCAACTTGTCATGATCACACTTTCAGCTCTACTTGAAGTTTTTTTGAGTAATTTTCTTAATTTAATTACTCAAATTCTTTCAGGAGACTTCATCTATTGGTTCCAAAATTTGAACAAGAATTTTGAGATTGTCCTTCTCCCACCAAGGATCTTGTGGTCTTATGTTGCCCCCTCCTGGAGGATCCAAGGTTTTCATTGGCTTTCTCTATCCCTTATACCTGCAGACTTGCTAAGGCATGTCAATTCAGGACTCATTCAGACATCCAGTTCTATGGCTACAAGTTCTATGCACCTTGATCATTAGTGAAGCATCATAAACATAATCAATACTACATATAGACTATAAGTTTGTAGGTATCACTAACTTTTAGTCAAGTGTCATTGAAGTATGGATAGCTCACTTAGAGGCCAACCCAATTATCAAGCTTCCTTTTCCATCTGATTACTCTCACAGTGGAGTATTTAACTTAATGAATATGCCGCCCCTACTATTTTCCACAATCAGTTTGACAGAGAAGAATTTCTGCCGACTCAAACAAATTGTGATATCCTCTATTCAGACATTCTAGAATCCAACACTTGTTGGCTTCAACCAATCCATGTGCGTGCACACCCACAAAATTCAACATCCAAACTAAAGTGAGACTCACACCCACAAACTGGGAGGGCTACAACCACTTCCTGGAGGGCTATGACCTCCTTAATAAGCTCAAGCACAAGCGAACCAGGGGATTCGACTAAAACTGACTTGCCCCACTACAATAAAGATGACCAGCTACAACCAGGATGACTGCCTGGTTTACAACCTGGTGCCTACAGCCGGGCACGGAGCTTCACTCTGCACTTGGTGTTGGCTACAACCAATCCACGGAGGCCTCTAAACTCAGTATTCTTAGCCAACGAAGTATCCCTGCCATTAGCTTTTCATCAATGACAAACATACAATTGCACATACTAGAATCACATTAACATGTTTAGACATTACTAGGCCCTATCATAGACATATACCTTATCAAAACCTCTTCATTCCCTTTTTTGGACTATTCACAACTTCTGCAATTGTCTGTTTATGGTTTCAACTGCCATTATTGGTTGATTCCTCTTGACATTTATACTAATTTCCAATATCTTCCTTCGTGGATCTCATTGGCAGATTTAAGTGTTATATTAATTTCTCATATTAATTGTCTGATAATTTCTTTCTTTTCTGAAATCATTTTATTTCTTGGACTTTCTGACCCATGTAACTCTTACCTTTACCTGATTGGTTTTTCTTCTGGTGGCGTGCTTAATCTGGTGCTTTTGCTCTTTTCTAGGTTCACTAAATTCGTTGACTGTCTAAAGTCATTCACTCAAGATGCATTACCCTCAGGCTTTGTCTTGCTACTTATGTCATGCGATCGGGTTACTCCTGCTGTTTGACTATGGACCCTTGGCTTCTTAGTTTCCTTTTTCGTTGGCCTGCTTATGTACTCTCACCAGACATTAGTGATTGCTTGTGAAACATACCACCCCTTCTACTTGGTTTAGCCTGGTCCCTATCAGCACTTTAGCTATACACTCAGCAGTCAAGGCATTGAGTTTCAAATGAAAATCCATTGTAACAATTAAATCTATGATATTTATCGAGAAATCTGGAAGCTTAAAAACACTGAGTTCATCATCCTGGATGTGTCAGTCTAGGTAAACATTAATTTGATAATATTGTAATTCAACATCCTTAGGCAACATTAAAAATTCCGTCAAATGTTACTTCTTAGCACAATCCGATTATTATTTTTTGATACTCAATCAAATGTCCATCATTAGAAGACATACAATGTGATCAAAATCAGACCATTACATTTAGATAAATTGTTCATGGGTACTAGTTATAAAGTCCACTGGTTTTTTATCCTAATAGTAATTTTCAACCAAGACGGATAGCTATGGTGTGTTACAAAAACAATCAATATGATATTTTATCATTTTGCTCGACATCTATGAAGGTACTTTATACATATGATATTGTAATGTCAAACTGTATTCTAATTTCAGTGCAGCACAATGGGTTTGGATCAATAAGTAAATATTATTTGCCATTATATTAGAAACATATTATGACAAAATATATAGATAATATATTGACATGTTTAGCATCACAGCGGACATCAATGAAGACACAATATCTATACATCAATTCAGTGATACTACTATATTCTGTTTAATGGAGTAATGAGTACGGAGTTATAAGTATTTATATGTTTATATAGGTATAATACAAATGGAAACATCATGGTAGACAAATATGAAGACCAAATATATTTTGTGCGATACTATGAAGTAGATACTCTATTTGATATGTTTTCTGCTGTGGAAATTATAATTATCATCAATTAGAATATGTATATGGGGAAATGTGTGACTTGACTTTGATGTTACGATCCTTAAGATAGAATTCTGGTTTTTTGCAGGCCACTCAGAGTCTCAAGTTTTCAAACCCTGAGTCTGCTTTGCTACAGAGATGGGCAAGGGGAGTGAGAGCTTTTAGGTTTGCACTAATGATATCTTTAACTGAACTCAAGGATAACTTAGACTTGTGATATGTCCATTGTATTCTTATGCTGATTTGTTTTACACTATTGGATTGCAAGTAATAAGTTTTAGTATTTTTTTCCTTTGATATCCGCAGCTCTAAGCCCACTGGCAATGATGTTATTGGTATTGATTTGGGTACAACAAATTCATGTGTTGCAGTCATGGAAGGAAAGGTTAGCTGTTTCAAACTTGTCACCACTAGTGAATTCTGATAGGTGTTAAGTAGCCCAATTGAGTTTGATGTTTTTATTTGTAACTTTATTTTAATTTTATAACCATTTCTAATTTAATTTCATTTTTTTTAACTGGATGACTGAAGAATCCCAAAGTAATAGAGAATTCAGAGGGTGCACGCACAACACCATCTGTAGTGGCCTTTAATCAGAAGGGAGAGCTTCTTGTAGGTACTCCTGCTAAGCGTCAAGCAGTCACAAATCCTACAAATACTGTGTTTGGAACAAAGCGTTTGATAGGAAGGCGCTTTGATGATCCCCAAACACAGAAAGAGATGAAGATGGTTCCATACAAAATTGTTAGAGCAACCAATGGTGATGCATGGGTTGAAGTAAATGGGCAACAATATTCTCCTAGTCAGATTGGGGCATTTGTTTTGACAAAGATGAAAGAAACTGCAGAAGCTTATCTTGGTAAGTCTGTCTCAAATGCAGTCATTACAGTTCCAGCTTACTTCAATGATGCCCAGCGACAGGCAACCAAAGATGCTGGAAAAATTGCTGGGTTGGATGTGAAAAGAATTATCAACGAGCCAACAGCAGCTGCACTTTCATATGGAATGAATAATAAAGAAGGTTTGATTGCTGTTTTTGATTTGGGTGGAGGAACTTTTGATGTGTCGATACTGGAAATCTCAAGCGGTGTTTTTGAGGTAAGCTATTATGCATACAAAAAGGATAGCTGTTGTACTTAATTTTGATTTATAAAGCTAATTATACAATCATGTGGAATTTTTTCTGTTGTATACATATAGATTTATATAAATCATTTCCTGCAGGTGAAGGCTACCAATGGTGATACATTCTTGGGTGGAGAGGACTTTGATAACACTCTGCTTGATTATTTGGTTTCTGAATTTAAGAAATCTGAAAGCATCGACTTGTCCAAGGACAGGTTGGCCTTGCAAAGGCTCCGTGAGGCTGCAGAGAAAGCTAAGGTAGAGCTTTCTTCTTCTTCACAGACAGATATTAATCTACCATTTATCACAGCAGATGCATCTGGGGCCAAGCACTTGAATATTACTTTAACACGATCGAAGTTTGAGAATTTGGTTAACCACCTTATTGAGCGAACTAGAGAACCTTGCAAGAGTTGCCTGAAAGATGCGGGCGTCTCAATAAAAGAGGTGGATGAAGTGCTTCTCGTAGGAGGAATGACACGAGTCCCAAAGGTTCAAGAAATTGTTTCAGAGATCTTTGGGAAACAGCCAAGTAAAGGTGTTAACCCAGATGAGGCTGTTGCTATGGGAGCTGCTATTCAAGGTGGTATACTCCGTGGTGATGTAAAGGAACTATTACTTTTGGATGTTACACCTCTATCCCTAGGAATTGAAACTCTTGGTGGAGTTTTTACAAGGCTCATTACCAGAAACACAACAATTCCGACCAAGAAAAGTCAGGTCTTTTCAACTGCAGCAGATGGTCAGACTCAGGTAGGGGTAAGAGTATTGCAAGGCGAGCGTGAGATGGCTGCAGACAATAAACTTTTAGGGGAGTTTGAGCTAGTTGGTATTCCTCCAGCCCCCAGGGGTGTGCCTCAAATTGAAGTCACTTTTGATATAGATGCAAATGGCATTGTTACTGTGAATGCCAAAGATAAGGCCACTAATAAAGAACAGGCCATTACAATCAAGTCATCTGGAGGATTGTCAGAAGATGAGATTCAAAAGATGGTTAGAGAGGCTGAGTTGCACGCTCAGAAAGATCAGGAAAAGAAGAAACTAATTGATGCTAGAAACAGTGCAGACAACACAATATACAGTGTAGAGAAGAGTTTGAGTGATCACAAAGATAAAATTCCTTCAGAAGTAGTCTCTGAAATAGAGTCAGCTGTAGCCGATCTGAAGAAGGCAATGTCTAGTGATAATGCTGAAGAGATCACTGCTAAAACAGATGCGGCAACAAGGGCATCTTTGAAAATTGGCCAGCATATCAACCAACAATCTGGTGGGTCATCTTCTGGTTCACAGGGTGGTTCTGAAGGTGGCTCTCAAGGGCCAGATGCTCCCGAGGCTGAATATGAAGAAGTAAAGAAGTGAGGTCATAATTAAGGATGAGTCTGGGGTGGCGAATTGGCTATCTGCCATATTCAGAGAACAAGATTCCTACATTGGTAATTAAGAGCTTTCATAAGCAAATATTAGATTTGCTTACTCTAGGAATTTTCATGAGCGGTTTAATCTTGTTTAAAGCTATAACAATTTTCCAGAAAATGTTAATTTTAGTTTTAGATATCCACTTCATATTGTAGAAGTAATGCCATTGCTAATGCATGTCATTAATGCCTAAAATGGTTCAGAGTTTAGAACCCTTCTGTGTTTTTAACTAAAATTCAAATAGCATTTGAGTATAGCAAATAAGGTGATAGACAATCCAATGTATTCATTTTGGGATTTTGGATGAAATTGATTTTATGGCTATGTGAGCAGTGTTGGTTATATGAGCAATGTTCTTTGTCATGGTGGCATAATATTTTTTGTCTACTTTGCTTTAATTGATTAGTTTTTAGTTTACTTTCATTTCTTGGGCTTACCTTCGTTTTTAGTCCTAATATTTCGTGCTCAGTACTCTCTTAACTCATATTGTTAGGTAGTCAAAAACAGCTAAAGGCCAACTAATAAATGTGTATGCATTCATTTTATTTTATTTAATATAAGCAATCCGTGCATTTATATTATAAAGTATATTTTGAAAATGCCGAAGTTAAGTTCAGATTTCACATATAATTTGCCGCAGAGTGTGGTTGTGCCAAGAGATTTTTTGCTTTTGGTTTGCACCGAGAGACGGGAAACATCGTTTGCTGCTGTAATCAATTTCATTCTATTTTTGTATGTGGTTTTATTTATGAAGGCTTTTTAACATGTGCTGATTACTAGGCATGTGGGAAAAGTTTGCATGGAATTTTGTCTGTTTCCCATTATATTTGCTCTTTAGTGTTGATATTTTATTCTGGTAATATGCAACCTTTGGATACTAAGAGTAATCATGAAAATACATTATCGTGATCTGTATTTAAAAGCATGGTATTTGGCTCCAGTAAGGATAGTTCATGTTTGGGCTTAATGAATCTCTTCCCTCGAGCCCTTCCCCAAACTGGCTTCTTTAATGAATCTCTGCTTAGGAAAAGAAGTTAACAGAGTTAGAAACGGAAAAATTTGTAAATCTGTCTTTGATTGAGCTGCCTTTCAAGTCTTCCAAATAGAAGGAAAGGGGTTAGAATCAGAGCAAAAAAGCTCACAATGAGATACTAAGTTTTTATAATAGCTAAAAACGAGACAATATCGAGAATGCTTTTATGATAGTGAGGTAAAACCTGATTTTCCTAAATTGTATTTTTGGTGCTTAATTTTCCAGAAAAAAATGATAAAGTTTTCCTTCAC
>VDFB02147413.1:0-30961 GCA_007258455.2 Sequoia sempervirens | reverse complement strand
TGTTTGCAGAGGCAGTTCTTTTTTGTTAACAAATTATAAGGTCTTATCTATTTTTAAGTTATTTTACAATCATATATATTGGTTAAAAAGTGTCATTTACTTCCAGAAATTGTATTTGACCTTATTCTTATAAACCATATTTCAAAAGTCACATTTCATGTAGATAGCCTTTATTTTGAAATTTGTTAGATTCACTTATTGAGGGAGCACTTCCTTTTAAAACTATTTAGATTATAAAAACTTGTGTTCCCAAAGATACTTAGGGTTATGTGTAGAACAGAAAAGGGTATTAAAATCTATAAGAGAAATTTATAAAGATTTTTTAGATTTGAACTTTTAAAGTATTATTGAAAGCTACAATCAATTTTGATTTTGATTTGTTCGTATATATAGATTGACCTACCATCACAATGTCTGAAAGCGACCAAAAAGTCTATGAGGATTTAGAGAAAACCAACCAAGTCTTAATGTAGGAAGTCATTGAATTATCCACCCAAGTCCAACAACTTAAGAAATAATCCTTAGAACGAAATAATAAAAAATTAAAAAATAGAAAGCTACAAAAGCAAGAATAGTTCTTGATCTACTCGACATTGAAACCAAAGAAAGGAAAAACATAGATCAAAAAGTAAATGATGAAAAGAATCATTAGAAGAGAGTGAGACTTCTAAATCAAGAAACTCTGACTGTTCTAAATCAAAATCTCTGGGAAACATGTCAAGTAAACAAACACAACAAGAATTAGACAATTTTACTCCTAAAATCAAATTGCATGAATATAATGGTGATACCCGTACAAGAGAGGAAGCAGAGTAATGGTTAACCAATTTAGAAATATATTTTTACCTACACAACACAAGTAGTTATGCTAGGACTAGAATTGCCACCTATCAATTGAAAAGTAGTGTATTAAATTGGTGGCAAGACACGATCTGATCTTCAAACCTACGGGCCAACAAAACAAGATGGTCACAATTTAAAAAATTGTTCAAACAGAAATACCTTTCGAGCTACTTCCTACAAGAAAAGAACAATGAATTCTTTGAACTAAAACAAAAACTTCAATCTATAAATTAATACAAACAAAATTTTGAAAGACTTAATAGGTTTTTTCCATTCATTGAAGGTCATGACCATGTTGTTAGATTCATAAATGGTTTGAGAGATTAATACAAAGCTCTAGTATGGTGCAACAAGCCAACTTCAGTAGATGAAGTTGCACAAATAACTCAAAAATTTGAAACTTATCATCAAATTTCAAGACAAAAAAGAGAAAATTGTAAAAGACATGGAGAGGAATCATATAATAAAACTTTCAAGCAAGGAAGACACTTTACAAACCAAATCTCAGCCCAATGTCGATCCACCAAAATGTTTCACTCTAACATAAATAAGCCTATACCATCATGACTTCAATGTTGGAATTGTGGCAAAAATCATTTATAACAAAATTATCCTCAATTGCATCCTGATTGTGGCACATGTGGCAAGAATCATTGTACATGCAATCATACACACAAACCCCAACAACATCAAAACAAAGATAACAAGTCTTCTACTCCTTCCAACATGAATATTTATGCCACGATAGATACAACTACCATACATTACCAACTTTCTCTAATTGAAATTAAGGGTTCTATAAATGGTCAACCCCTTGTTTTTCTTGTTGATTCAAGTAGTCACAACTTTATTTCTCCTATGGTTGTAGTACAACTAAAGATTACATCTAGAAATCAATAGAACCTCTAGCTATCAAAATGGAAGATGGTAGAGTAGTTAAACAAACCGGTGCAATTATCTAAAATCTAAAATTTGAATTAAATACCTTTGTAACACATGATCAATTCCATATATTGAATCTTGGTACATATGATCCTATTCTAGGTATGAGTTGGCTAGAGAAAAATAATGCTTTCCTAGGTTATGAGAACAAACAAGTTATCCTAAACTCTAACATGTTGAAAACCTAAAATATTGAGAGGGGGGTGAGTAAATATTCATTTAAACCATTTAGAAATTAGCCATCCAATTACCAAAATACATTTAACTGCAATAATGAATGAAAGCATGAAACATCCACGGAATCACATGAAACATGAATACCAGGATTTTTACATGGAAAACCCAAAATGGAAAAAACCACGATGAGGTTAGCTCACAATATATTATATCCAAATATAGTATATTAGATAAATGCTCATTGTAGATGGACTCCTGTCCATTGGAATCACTACCCACAAAGAATAAGATAGAAGAAAAAGGGGTGGCTCACACCCTATTGAACTGTTACAAATACATTTACAATATGTTGGATTACATATCCAATGAAGTACAATATCAAACTTTGCACTGATCTAGATCAATGCTTTGCTTTTCTCTGTATTTTCACACTTTGCACAACTCTTATCATATTCACATCATATTTATATGTAGGTGAAACACCATACATATCACCTTTCACACATTACTTGCACACCACACACCAAAACAATGAAATCAATCTCATATATATATATATATATCCACATTAAGTCTAACTTCAATTACATCGACCTAACTGAAAGTAACACACAAAATTAAACTTTTTGTCCTTAAAACATTTTACCAACATCTCACACCTTAATTCAAAATTCAATTCTCCTCAAGAGAGGTTGGGATGGACCAAATATAGATCTTACATAAGATTGCAACACATATTAATCCTTCAAATGTGTTAGGTCAGCCCCAAATAAGACCTAAACACAAAAACTTCAATCTATTTACCCAATTTGTCACACGTGGAACCCAAAACATGATCCCATCTGGAATTCGTATTCAACTAACATCTAATATATTATCTTCAATATCACAACATGAAATAATTATTTGTGAAGGAATGCAGAATCTCCCACACCGACACTCTATACAGAAAACAACTACAATATATAGAACTGAACTATGTCAATCATATCTTCCTGAATACTTCACTAAACAACAAAAACTCTTGGATTTAGATACATCTGATGATCACCAAAAAATTGTTAGAATCATAGAGTGACATCTCAATTTGCGGTGGAGTGCAGACCCAAAAACTAACGCACTAAACCATTGTACTGACAGATTTGATACTTAGGAATTTTCCTATGTGGCTAAACTTTTCGGACCAACTTATCTTATACAGATGTCTTCAAAAATACTTCTAAATCATGTTGAAATGATCCACAAAAATTTTGACATCAATGAAAACATTGGATCATGAATGTACATACCATGCTCATTTTTCTGGACAACATCATCAATGACAAACTTCCACAATCTCCCTCTTTACAGCATCACTTCCAACAATCTCCCCCTTCATCATTGATGGCAACATGTTTACCAAAAATATTCTCCAAAAGAAACTTTCTTTCCCTAAATATCTCACCAAGTAACTCTCTGAATATCTCTCCCCCTTTGAAATCAATGGCAAAGGGTGTGTTGGTACAAAAAAAAAAATTGTATACTCCCCCTCAGATGTACAAATAGATATAATTGAAATAATGTGCTAACTCCCCCTTAGGAAGTTAACCAAAAACTCCTATATCATCCACATATTTACAAAAGCATCTTCTTCCCAATGTTTATTTGTTGTTGCAAGTGTTATATACTATGACTCAAGCTTCACCAGGGTTTCCTTTCCTTCTTCCAAAGTACTAGGAGTAAGATTTATCTTTGAAGTCCTATCTAAAATGGCAAGGGGACTTGAGACAGGTATATACTTCATCTTCTCCAAGTCCCTTAGCTTCTCAAACTATTTGATTATTTCTTCTTTCCGGTTCTGTAGAGTAAATTATTTTTCATGTAAGTTCACTATAGCAGTCCAAGTCTGATCATCTCTATCTTAGACCAAATCATAAGTGTTTGATGCACTGCTTATTTGTGTCTCAATTGAATTCATAGCATCCTTTTATGATTTTTGTGGCATCCGACCACTTCATACAATATAAAAATAAGGTATTTTCTTCCTCTTCATAGGATTGCACATCCTTCAAACTTTCTTCAAAATTTTTTTGTCCAAATGCACACTTCTCTATAATGTCCAATAATTTATTTTCTGCAAGCCTTGCTTTAACTTTTGCTTCAACTTGATCTTTCAATCTAGAGGCATATTCCTTGAAGCAATCAGTTAGTAGCTTGAAGTTCTCCATTGTAGGTAGGGGGAACCAATGTTTGTACCAAGTGTTGTCTCTGTTAATGTCTTTACAGCTTCATCCACTAATTCACTGATCTCATGCTCATGTTGAGCATCATATATATGCATATCTCTCATATTTGGTTCTAGGGCACTGAGTTCAACATTTAAATCTTCTTCATAGGTCACACTGATGCCAAATTATTTTTTCCTTATAGCTTTTTGCTTGAATCTCCTTGTATTTTTCTTTGGTTCTACCCTAATTGCATGGACTACCGGAGGGGATTTATCCTTCACCGAAGGACTATTTGTAGATTTCCTCTTCTCGCCAGCTACATGTAGAGATGTAGTGACTGATCTCCTAGAGCTACTAGAGGCTTCTACTGCACTCATATCCACTCTAGCATTTTCTTTGGCGAGCCTAACTTTATCTTTTGATATTACAAGCTCTTTGGCTTATTTGTCTACCTTAGCATCAAAAGTTTTCTTCATCTATGATTTCTTAAATTTTAGGTGAACTTCCATTGTCTTTTCTTTATAATTCCCATACCTTGGCCTATTGGGATCTTTAGGACTATTTAGAAGTACTTCTCCATAGCCAATAGCTTCTTCTAACACTTCATAACCAAGTTCTCAAAACCCAAATGGTTCTAGGTTCAACCACTTCCATTATGCAAAAATCAGTAGAGACCAGAAAGGTAATGCCATTTATGTATTTAATTACAATACTTCTTGGAATTCTCCATCTCTTGTTCATTATTCTTTGAAACATTGCAAAGAAGGCTACAATGGCATCATCCTGAGCATCCATATCTCCAAGATGACTCATATAGTCTCCTATATGGTGTGCAACAGTATTTTCACTTGACCAATTGACCTTTCCAACCATAGGAAATTCCTTCAAAAAGTAGAAAACCAAACATATCACAAGTGTGCCATACCTAAATACATGCTTCTTAATTTCCTTCAAGTTCTTTATCAATTACTGCCAAAGAAACTCACAGAGGTCATACTCAACATTGTTCTCAACCATGTCTAGTGCCACATGAATTGTAGTGGAAGAGACTGAATTGTCTCCATAAATCTTATGTCCAATAACCATAGCTACATATCTAACTTTTGGGCTTCTGATACGGTTTACTACAACACTCGTTCTCTCCATTATATCCTTGTTCTTAGCGAATCCCCATACTGCAATTGGTCTGGTGGACCATAAACCAGTTATTTCTCTAATTATTTCCTTAGTAATCATGTGTAATCATGTGAGGGCCATGAATACACATAAACTAATCATGAATCCTTCTTCAGTTTGTTCCAATGCACTTCTCTTCATAGCTAATGTTCGAAAACCTTTTCCATACATCTAATTTATTCTTGGTCAAGATATTGTACACTATGTTTTTAAAGTGTAATCATCCCCAACTAACTCATCTACCCATAAATTCAACAATTTTATAGAGGATTGTTCTTCCATATTGCTATGAATGTATGCCCTAATGCCTTCAATAGGTAGAACCCCAAAAGGTATATGAGAAAATACACCTAAGGGATCATCTTCTAAGACTTTGGTGAAATATATTTTAAACTTAGGTTTTAGTCTTTGTGAAACATCTACAACTTCTGGTGTCTCCATTGCATTCAAATTGATTTCAAATGATAATTCTAGAAAACTAGAGTATGCAAGGATTGCTAAATACCTTTTTCTCCACTTGATGAAGTAGGGTTTTGATACTCTACAACTTGGAGGCACTTTGAACTCTTCAAATTCACTTTTTCTCCTTTATTCTCCTTTGAATGAATTTAATGAAATGAATTTTCTTTAGCAAATATGCTTTTAATTCTTTAATTTTACCTAATTCTATAATAAATTCTTCAAACCATAAATTTGGTAACCCTAAAACTATATGCACAGTCAACTTCTAAAGATCCGCAAATCTCTACATTAGCATATTTATTTCTACAATCTTCTTCAATATATCAAGCATTCTATTCTTCACAGCATATCTTCATGCCAAGCCATGAAACCTCATATAGGCAGGGGGTTATTTGATTTTTTTTTATTTCTCCCCCTAAGACATTTCCTAGGTTCAATTCCCAGAGGAATTATCTACACTGGAGGGTGGTATAGATTCACTTGTATTCTATGATTCTTCCTTTCTCTCAAACTCCTCTTTCTTTCTCCAGATCTTTTCCATTTCCTTCTTTACTTCTACTGGATCAACCTTTTTACTAGTTCATTCTTCTTTATCGGATCATCCTTCCTTGTGTTTATGCTTCTACAAAATTTAGCAATATGTCCAGGCCTACTACAATTGTTGCATATGAAATTTCTTTGAGCATTATTCCTTCCATTCATTATGGATCTGCATTGATTAGCTTTGTGTCCAAATCCATAACATGTATAACAGTAACCTTTGAAGGATTGAATCATTCTACCATTGTTATATCCATTCATCATTTGACTTTTGCATTCACTTTCTCTATGTCCAAATATTTTGCATGTAAAACATTGACCAATAAAGGATGGAGCATTTTGACTCATTGTGCTTCTACATTCCATTGCCATATGTCCATATTTATTGCAAGAATAAAAAAACTATTGAAAGATGGGTAGCTTTGAGCATTTGGTTGTCTGATAGAGGGTCTTCTAGCATTGCTTCTTTGATTCTAGAACTTTCCATTATTCTTCTTGTCTTCAATCTTCTTCGGTTCATCGATCTTCTTTCCTGCATTAGGTGTTTGAGATGCTTTTGATATTTCTCCTTTTTCAAGTCCTAGACCACCTTTATCTTTAGATGCTTTCTAACCTACAATCAACTCATCAAGCATTGTAGAACTTTTCTTGAATTTATCTTCATGACTTCTTGCCTTCTCTTGATTTGATCTTAGATTTACCACTTCTTGTTCAAGCCTCATGCATTCATTAAATTTTATTTCTACCATTGCATTTAGACATTCCTCAACATTTTTATTTTCTTCCACTTGCACTTTTAATTTAGTGATATCTTCATTTGATTGCTTCAATTGTTCATTAAATTCCTTATTCCTTTCTCTAAACTTCTTGATCTTCTCTCTCAGTTTTCTGATACATGCATTTTCCTCTTGTAGACATGTAAAAATGACCTAACACATACCACATATCCTAAACTGCATTTTTCCATTATCGACATCATTTAACATCATTTGCATCAATAACCCTATTTTCCTCTATTAATTAAATAATCTCAAATTGTTTAATTAATTCACTATGTCATCATCTAATTTAACCTTATTCCTCCTAATTAATTAAATGAACATAAATTGTTTAATTATGTCACTAACATGCCTTATTCATCTAAATTAATTAAATTGTCATCATTAATAATTTGATTAAACTACTTTATCTTCTCTTAATTTGAATAATTAAATTAATTATTCAAATTCCGCAAAAATCACTCAACATGGTCAAATAAATAAATATACCTTTTATTTATCAAATTCAAATGCAACTTGCACGTTCCTCTCAAACATTAATTAATTATTAAATTAATTAATACATCCTCACATATCTTGATTGAATAAATCATTCCCACTGATTTCTTAATATATTTCCCAATCCCACCGATTATGCTAATCCCACTAAACATTCAAACCAACTTCAATCCCACTAATCATTCCATCTAATCCTACTAATTATTCAATTAAATCCCTTAATTGGATCAATCAGATGAGTTTACTGATCAGTCTATTTCCTCTCAACGGTTCTTAACCATTGATCATGATCTTTCATTTTTACATCGTGATCATTCATCTAAAACTTGAAAATATATAAAGGGTAAGTGCACCAAGATGGTTCCCAAAAAGGGGCCTTAAGTGGCCACTTTTTTTCTCAAATTAGGAAATATTGACCTTGGACGTGAAATTGAGGATACTTACACTCAAAATTTTGAGATGGAACAAAAAGAAGGATTCAAGTGCTCTGAGTCTACTTTCTAAACTACTAATTTATTTTGAAAATGGTTGAGATTAAGGGGTTAAAATGAGGGACGTACACAAATTGGTGTTGTTTTTGTCAGAAAAACATAACATAGCAACTCTTGTATGACCCTCGTACAGTGAACTTTTTTTTAGTATTTTTAAAATCGATACGGTCAGAAGTTAGCTAACAGTATGTAGTTGATGCACAATTTTTCTGATAATTTTTTAATGAATATTTTATTTTTTACTAATTTTTGAAATGGACACTTCCTGAAAAATAGAATTTTGGCCGTGCTACCCCTCAAATTTTGGAAACTAATTGAATTTTTTTTTTAAAAAAAAAATTGTAGAATGGAGTCTAGTTTCTAAAAATGTAATTTATTTGAAATTTCGATGAACAATTAATTTATAACGAGAAAAACACCAAACATTGCTTTTTTGCCAAAAAAGAGACATACAAACAAAAGAAATTATGGATGAACGGCTTAACATTGTCAGAAAAAGAAAAAAATTACACTGTTGGATAGCTAAGAGAGAACCTAACATTATCCAGATGTTCGATTAGTTTGATATTCAACCACATTCAATCCTGACAATGAGCACGAACCCGAATATGTGAAATATTATAGAAATTGCAAAAACACGTCTCTGGTCATTGGGAATGCCCTTCAAGCATTTGGGTTGGTATTCCAAGGAAAATACCAATCCCAAGGCTTAGGGATTCCCAAAGCAAGATATAACGTGAGCGCATTATAACGTGCTAGCGTTATATGTCAATTTTGACATGGTTTTTTCATTTGTGGGGAGCATATCTAGCAAGACATAATGTGAGTGCAGTATAATGCACTAGCGTTATGTCTTGTTTTATGTTAAATGCATATTGAATGTATGTTTATATATTTGTATGTTTATATGCACATGTATCCTTGTATGTCATGTATGTATGTATGTATGCCTATATGTATCAATGCATGTATATTGTATTTATACCTACTTGTATGTAAGATTGTATATGCATACATGTACATGTATGCTTGTTTGTATGTATAATTGTATGTATATATGTATTATGCTTGTATGCATGTATTTATGTGTCTTTAGAGGGAGGGATAATTTTAAGAGAGAGAGAGAGAGATCTAGAATTTTCTAGGTAGGGTGGGAGAGGGACGGGGACGGGGACGGGGAGAGAGAGAGAGAGCTGGGGTGGAAGTGAGAGTTTAAGAGAGAGTGGGAGAGAAGGGGTTGGAGTGAGAGGGACTTAGCTAGGTAGGGTGGGAGGGATAAAGGGAGTGAGAGAGAGAGAGGAGGGGTGGGAGAGAGAGAATTGAGAGAGGGAGAGAGAGGGGAAGAGAGATATGGAGAGAAAGAGAGAGTTATGTAGGTACGATGCCAAAGGGAGAGACTTGAGAGTGTGAGGGGGGTGAAAGGGATAAAGGGATAAAGTGGGAGTTTAAGAGAGAGAGAGTGGGAGAGAAGGGATTGGAGTGAGAGGGACTTAGCTAAGTAGGGTGGGAGGGATAAAGGGGTGAGAGAGAGAGAGGGGGTGGTAGAGATAATTGAGAGAGAGGAGAGAGAGAGAGAGAGAAAGAGAGAGTTATGTAGGTAGGTGCCAAAGTGGGAGACTCTTATGGTGGTAGTGAGAGGGACTTGAGATAGGCAGTGAGAGGGAGTGTAGAGGGACCAAGGGGAGAGAGGAGGAGCAAGAGTGGGAGAGACCTAGAGAGGGAGAGGCTGTAGAGGGAGTGACCCTAATAGAGGAGAGAAAGAGGGGTGGAGTGGAGAGGGAATTGCCTGTAGGGTGAGGACAGATAGAGAGAGGGGAGAGGGAGGAGAGAGAGAGAGAGAGTTACCCAGGTAGGTTTCTAGAGGAGACTTGAGAGAGAGAGGGGTTGGAGGAGAGACATGGGAGAGAGAGGGAGAGAGAGGAGTGGGAGAGAGTGGGAGGAGATAGAGAGAGATAGATATAGGGAGAGATAGAGGGTGGTAGGGATTGATTGAATGAGAGGTACGTAGAAAGAGGGAGAGGGTAGATAGAGACAATTAGAGATTGTAGGAGAGAGGGAAGGAGGGAGAGGTGAGATGTATAGATAGAGAGAAAGCGATAGGGGTTGAGGGTATAGGGTTGAGGGATTAGGGTGGAGGACCTATAGGGTTGATGGTTTTGAGGGTATTAGGGTTTAATGGTTGAGGGTTGAGGGATTAGGGTCGATGGTAGAGAGTATTGGGTTGAGGGTATAGGGTAGAAGGTTTAAGGGTTTAGGGTTAAAGGGTTTAGGATTAAGGGTTGAGGGTTGAGGGTAGAGGGTTTAGGGTATAGGTTTGAGGGTATATGGTTGAAGGATTAGGTTGAGGGTCCAATGTAAAGGGCAGAAGGTATAGGGGTAGAGGGTTTATGGTTTAAGGATTGAGGGTTGAAGGATTATGGGTTGAGGGGTTTAATGTATAGGGTAGAGGTTAGAGGTAAAGGGTAGAGGTAAGAGGTAGAGGGTAGAGGGTAGGGAGGTTTAAGGGTTTAGTTTAGGGTTTAGGTTTAAGGGGTTGAGGCCAGGGTTGAGGGCAGAGGGGTTGAGGGTTGAGGGTTGAGGTATAGGTATAGGTTGAGGGTCCACAAATGGCAGGGTGAGGGTATAGGGGTTGAGGATTAGGGTTTAAGGTTGAGGTAGAGGTTGAGGTCGGCGGTTTAGGGTTTAGGATTAGGTGGAGCTTTTGGATTTAAGGGTGTAAGTGCTGAGGATTAGTGTTGAGGGATTAGAGTTTAGGTGGGAGGCATTGGGTTGATGGTAGAGAGTATTGCTGAGGGTAGAGGGTAGAGGGTGAGGGTCGTGTAAGGGCTAGGGTTTTAAGATTGAGGTCGAGGTTAAATATGTTAAAGGGTTTAATGTTTTAGGTTGATGGACGAAGGGAGAGGAGGGATGGATGGATAGAGAGAAGTGAGAGAAGAGGATGGAGGAGCTAGATATATGGGAGGGTTGGAGGATCCAATGGTGGGATAGAGGGTTGAGAATAGAGGGTATAGGGTTGACGCAATTCGTAGAAGGAGGGAATAGGGTTGAGGGGTTGAGGCTGAGGATTAGGCTGAGGGCACATATGGTTAGCGATCAGCTAAGAGTCCATATATAAGGTAGAGGGTATCGGGGTTGAGGGTTTAGGGTTTGAGGGTTGAGGATTGAGGGATTAAGGGTTTAGGGTTGAGAATTAAGGGTTGGGTGTTTAATGTATATGGTAGAGGGTATTGGGTTTAAGGGTTTATGGTTTAAGGATTGAGGGTTTAGGGTTTAGGGTTGAGTGTTTAAGGGTTTATAGGGTAGAGGGTAGTGGTAGAGGGTTTAAGGGTTGATGGTTTAAGGTTGAGGGTAGAGGATTGAGGGTATAGGGTTGGGGGATTAGGGTCGAGGGTCCAATGTATAGGGTAGAGAGTATAGGGGTTGAGGGATTAGGGTCGAGGGTCCAATGTATAGGGTAGAGGGTACAGGATTGAGGATATAGGGTTGGGGGATTAGGGTTTAAGTGTTGAGGGATTAAGGTTCAAGAGGATTGATGGATTAGGGTAGAGAGTTTACTAAGTGGGTTTAAAGGTTTAAGGGTTCAGGGACTAGGGTTGAGGGTAGAGGGTAGAGGGTAGTGGATTGAGGGTAGACGGTAGAGGGTAGAGGGTTTAAGGGTTTAGGGTTTAAGGGTTTAGGGTTGAGTGTTTAAGGATTTATAGGGTAGAGGGTAGTAGGTAGAGGGTTTAAGGGTTTATGGTTTAAGGTTGAGGGTAGAGGATTGAGGGTATTGGGTTGGGGGATTAGGGTTGAGGGTCCAAATGGCGAGTAGAGGGGTATAGGGTTGAGGATTAGGTCGTGGTGGTCCTGGGGTTATATAGGGTAGAGGGTATAGGGTTGGGGGATTAGGGTTTAAGGGTTTATGGATTAAGGGTCAAGAGGGTTGAGTTATTAGGGTAGATATTTTACTAAGTGGGTTTAAGGGTTTAAGGGTTCAGGGATTAAGGTTGAGGGTAGAGGGTAGAGGATTGAGAGTAGAGGGTAGAGGGTTTAAGGGTTTAGGGTTTAATGGTTGAGGATTTAGGGTTTAGGGTTGAGTGTTTAAGGGTTTATAAGGTAGAGGGTAGTGGGTAAAAGGTTTAAGGGTTGACAGTTTAAGGTTGAGGGTAGAGGATTGAGGGTATAGGGATGGGGAATTAGGGTTGAGGGTCCAATGTATAGGGTAGAAGGTATAGGTGTTGAGGGATTAGGGTCGAGGGTCCAATGTATAGGGTAGAGGGTATAGGATTGAGGGTATAGGGTTGGCGGATTAGGGTTTAAAGGTTGAGGGATTAAGGGTCAAGAGGGTTGAGGGATTAGGGTAGAGAGTTTAATATGTGGGGTTTGGCGTCTGTGGATTAGTTGAGGGCAGAGGTAGAGGTTTAAGGGGTTGATGGTTTAGGTCGAAGGAGTGTTTACGGGCTTCTATAGGGTAGAGGGTAGTGGGTAGGGTGATAATCAAGGTTGAAACTTTAAGGTCGAGGGTAGAGGATTGAGGTAGGGTTGGGGGATTGAAATGAGGGTCCAATGGCAGGGTAGAGGGCAGGGGTTATGGATTAGGTCATGGGTCCAATGTATAGGGTAGAGGGTATAGGATGAGGGTATAGGGTCGGGGGATTATGGTTAAGGCTTGGAGTGATTACAAACAAGAGGGTTGAGGGATTAGGGGTAGAGTCGCTGGCGTGGGGTTAAGGGGTTTTAGGGATTAGCTGAGGGTAGAGGGGTAGAGGGTCGGCGGTTTATGGTTTGAGGGTCAGGGTTTAGGGTTGAGTGTTTATGGGTTTATAGGGTAGAGGGTGGTGTGGGGTTCAGGCAGAGGGTAGAGGGTAGAGGGAGAGATAGAAGGAGGAGTGAATGAGAGAGAGGGAGTTGAGAGACAGAGGTATAGGGGTTGAGAGGGATGAGAGATAGAGAGAGAGAGGGAGGGATTGGGAAAGAGGAGTGAGAGTGAGTAAGGAGAGAGAGAGGGAGGAGTAATTGAGGAGGGAGAAAGAGAGAGAGTGAGTGGGAGGAAAGAGGGTGGCGGAGTGAGTGAGAGGAGGAGGAGAGAGAGGAGTGAATGAGAGAGGAGGGAGGAGATGAGTGAGAGAGAGGAGAGAGAGAGAGAGAGAAGGACTGGAGTGAGTGAGAGAGAGGGAGCTGAGAGAGGGAGAGGCAGGAGGGACACTCGAGAGAGGGAGGAGTGGGAGAGAGAGGGGTATAAGGTTAAGGGCAGAGGAGAGAGATAGGAGGAGGAGTGAGAGAGAGGGAGCTAGAGAGGAGAGGGGTAGAGGAGAGAATTGAGAGAGATAGGGATGGAGTGGGAGAGAGATAGAGATAGAGGGTAGAGGATAGAGGGTATAAGGGTTAAGGGTAGAGGGTAGATGGGGAGAGAGATAGAATTAAGGTTTAAGGGTTGAGGGTATAGGGGTTAATGGTAGAGGGTAGAGGGGAGAGAGATAGAGTGAGTGTGAGAGAGAGAGAGGGAGTCGAGAGAGGGAGAGGGGGTAGGAGGGAGAGACGAGAGATTAGAGAGAGTGAGGAAGTGGTAAAGAGATAGAGGGTAGAGGATAAAGAGTAAAGGGGAGAGAGATAGAAGGAGTGAGTTAGTGAGAGAGAGGGAGTTGAGAGAGGGAAAGGGTATAGGGTTTGAGAGACGAGGGAGAGACTCGAGAGAGAGAGGGAGGGAGTGGGAGAGAGATAGAGGGTAGAGGATAGAGGGTATAAGGTTAAGGGTGAGGTAGATGGGGAGAGATAGACTAGGGTTTAAGGGTTTAGGCATAGGGCTAAGGCAGAGGGCAGAGGGAGAGAGATGGAAGGAGTGAGTGAGTGAGAGATAGAGAGTTGAGATAGGGAGAGGGTATAGGGGTTGAGAGATGAGGGAGAGACGAGAGAGAGAGAGAGAGAGGGAGGGAGTGGGAGAGAGATAGAGGGTAGAGGATAGAGGGTAGAGGGTAGAGGGTAGATGGGGAGAGAGATAGAATTAGGGCTCAAGGGCTGAGGTATAGGGGTTGGCGAGGAGAGGAGATAGGAGGAGGAGTGAGGAGGAGGAGCTGAGAGAGGAGAGGTATAGGGCTGAGAGATGAGAGAGGAGGAGGGAGGGATTGGGAGAGATCTGGGCAGAGAGTCAAAGGAGCAGAGAGAGGGAGGAGGAGGAGTGAGTGAGAAAGAGAGGGGAGTGAGAGAGAGAGAGAGAGGAGGAGTGAGAGAGAGAGTGAGAGTGAGATAGAGTGGATTGAGTGAGTGAGTGAGAGAGAGAGGGAGTTGAGAGAGGGAGAGGGGGTAGGAGGGAGAGACTTGAGAGAGAGGGAGGGAGGGAGTGGGAGAGAGATAGAGGGTAGAGGATAGAGGGTATCAGGGTTAAGGGTAGAGGGTAGAGGGGTGAGAGATAGGATTAAGGTTTAAGGGTTGAGGGTATAGGGGTTAAGGGTAGAGGGTAGAGGAGAGAGAGATAGAACGAGTGAGTGAGTGAGAGATAGGGAGTTGAGAGAGGGAAAGCGTATAGGGGTTGAGAGATGAGGGAGAGACTTGAGAGAGAGAGAGAGAGAGGGAGGGAGTGGGAGAGAGATAGAGGGTATAAGGGTTAAGGGTAGAGGGGAGAGGGGAGAGAGATAGAATTAGGGTTTAAGGGTAGAGGGAAGAGAGATAGAATTAGGGTATATAGGGTATAGACAAAGAGAGAAAATAAATCTATTAAAAAACCTTTCTCATAATGCGAGCATGTTTTGAAGAAGTAGAGATATGGCCATCTTAGGAAGAAATAACATGCTCGCATTATAACATGAGCGTGTTTTGTGTTGCACTAAAAATAGTAAAAAAACTCAATATACCAGTGATCTCAACGCCCACATTCTACATATTCTCCTGGTTTTGTGCATGCTCCGAAAAAAAGTAGCTTTTTGATGATGTTGTGAAGTGTACATGCATGTTTTTCACATTCCACTACCTTTTTCATGATATTTCTACCACCTCTGCATGAAATAATAGATTTTTCATGTTGAAAGACATATAATATCATTTCAAGTTTTAATTCCATTGAAAACTGATATACAATTGAAGTTTGGAGGGGAATTTTTTTTTGAAAAAGTCAAATTGTTGAGGAGTTTGAAGAAAGAAGAAGCTAAGGCTACATAATTGGGTTGAAATCCTCCATTTGAAACTCTGGTTTTTTAGGTTTGTGAAGTCTTTACACATTTTCTTTCATTCTATTATGGCTTGCTTTCATTTTTGTTATTTTGCATATTCCATATTGATCATTGTTTGTTTGTCATTATAACCTTAGGTTGTCAATGCACATTTTCAATTACAAAATTCTATAGACTTGCCAATTACATTTTCAAACCACATATCTTTGAGGCATTTTGTTATTTAACAATTGACTTACCTTGTGTATACTTCCACATTTTGTATACACATATATATGAAATACGTTTTAAGGAAGTAAAATAAAACATAATTTCTCAATCCTTTATTATGGATGTGCATACCACTCTCTGAAGCTTTCATTGAGGTATTTTGTCAAACAATTATACCAAGCAGCTCATTGCCTTGTCTATGCTACCAAATTTTCCATACATGTCTCTAAAAAATTGGAATAGACTCCTCCCACATTGATAGATCTTAGAAACTATTTTGGTTTTGATCTTTATTTCTAAATTTACCTCATCACTAAACCTACCTCATCAGTTTTATTTGTGATATATTTTAAATGTTTCCTTGATTTGTCTACCTACAAGGGATTCTAACCCTTCTCTCCACTGTTAGAAGACTTTTTATTGAAGACTAAGTTAGCAACACGGGGAAAGGTGCAGCCTATCTTGCAATCATGGCTCAAAATGGAAGCATGGACAAAGAATTTGAATTGTGATGCAACCAGGGGAGATCTTGCAACCCCACTAAACACAAAAAATCAACCAACAACAAAAATTCACAAGACACAATTCTCAAAACTCTTCACTTTTCACCAAATCAACACTCTTCCTTGTACCATTGCCAACTCATTCAATCGGGTATTTCTTCTCGATAAGATTCTTTCAGACCAAGAATTGAACCATTTCAAGGACCCTTCAGGGTACACAATCACATGCCAACAAACCACTATTGGTTACTTTGTAACAACTTTCTCAAATTAGGCTTTCTACGCCAACTAGGCCTCAAATTAGGACACTTTAGCAAAGATACTTATCTTGAAACTTGACCAAAACCTCCAGACACATGTGGGTGTTGGAAAATGTGCCTCAATCTCATAGGCTGAAACCTCTTGTGAGAAATTTCGGTGAGACTATGGAGATGTTTGGCCGACCTACTAGTTGATCTTGACTATCGATGTGACCTCTTGAATGTCTTGGCAATCGGCATCTAAAACCTTCGGCGTACCCTTTGGACAGTCGAAATGATGTCTCGGAAATGGTAGAAAGTCTTGCCGATATCGGCGTGACCTTTGGTCTGTCTGGCCGATGTGGTAATCGGCATGACTTGCTTCTATTGGTATGAAGTCCTAGCGATTGGGAGATGTCTCGCCAACAGAGATACAAGTGTTTGTTATCGGGTGCCTAGTGGATGTCGGGGAGACCTATAGCGACTGGAGTCATCGGTGTAACCCGTTTTGCTTCAATATGAAGTCTTAGCGATGGAGGGTTGTCTCGCCGAATGGTTATTCTTAGTGTCTTCGCGGTGACACAAAGACTTCGGCGTGAAGTCTTGGCGACAAGGAAATGTCTCGCCGACAGCTGAGTCATTAGAGAAACACGAGGACTTCGGTATGAAGTCTCAGCGAATGTGGAAAGTCTGGCTGATAGTCTTCTTCGATGTGACTCTTGGCGAACAGTGAGTTCAGGTAACATGGAAGCCTCGGTAAGAAGTCTTTCCGAAGGTTGATTCTCTCGCCGACAGTATGCACTCAGAGTAACACATGAAGTCTTGGCGTGATGTCTTGGCGAAAGCAATAAGTCTTGCCAATAGTAAAAGGTCTTCGGTATGACATGTTACTCGATGTGAGGTCTCGGCAAAAGACAAAAGTCTTGCCGACTTGGTAAGACTTGGTTGCTCGATGTGAGGTCTCAGTGAAAGACAAAAGTCTTGCCGACTCGGTAAGACATGTTTGCTCGGAGTGAAGTCTTGGCAAAAGACGAATGTCTTGCCGACTGTCAGGTGCTTCGATGAAACTTGAGGAGACTCGGCGAAACCTCTTGGTGAACGGAAAAGTCTTGCCGATGGCAAAGTTGAAATCGATGTGACTTGTGAGCATCGGTATGAGTCTTGCCGATGAGAAATATCTTGCCAATAGGAATGCAATGGATATCGGTAGATTCGGTATGACTCATGGTGTTCGATATAATCTCTTGCCGACTGTTGGAACCTATGCCGATATCGTTTGTGAATCCTTTGAGCATCGAGGAGACACTTCTCATGTCTCACCGACATGCAAACTCAGTGGATTGTTTCCTTGACCGTTTGACTACCCTATGTGGTGGCTCGTGGACCAATCAGAGGAAGCGAAATTCAAACGGTTGGCAGTTGGATTTTTGCAATAGTTGCGATGGAACTGAACGGTCTGCAAGGAAAAATCTACACCAGAATGGAACGACGATAAGGATGCTGAGCTAGAGATTGTTGTTTTGTGATCTTGAACCGATTCACAGAGAGCCTGTTGAAGAATGAATGCATATATGTATGCATTGGACGTTCTGTATCGAGGGTTGAAAAAAGAGCGGAGAGTCTAAGAGCCGAAGAGAAGAAGAGAGAGAGTCGAGTGGCTGGCTGAGAGGCCGAGGCCATGAGGCCGAAGCAGAGGTAGGGTTATGTTGTCAATCTCTCTTGTGTGTACTGAGTGATCAGTTGCTACCAGTTGTATCCAGAATGAACAAGATGTAATCTCTGAAAAGGCTATGAGCCTGAAATTGTATTGTAACCGTTTGTTGCTGAATAATACAATGGCTCGATCTTTGGAGTGTGGGGTTTTTTATCCAAAAGGATTTTCCCCAAGTAAATCTATTTGTTCTGGTTTCTGTCTTATCTTTCATGTCTGTTGGTTCTTTTTGTAGAATTTTTTAATGCATGTTGTTGAATTTACATGTGCTTCTCTCAGAAGGATCAATGTGGGAAATAAACTATGTCTATTTCCACTTTAGAACATAGTAGTACGTGTCTTTGAGGCAACCTAAGAAATTAAAGTTACCAAAGGCACTACTGTTTGGAGGTTTCTATGAGATTCTCCCTCCATTTTTCCTAACAATGGGAAGAAATTTATATGTATTCAAACCAAAGAATTCACAATTAGTTCTCAGAATCCACCAAGATGCCAAAACCAAAAACCCTCTTTTTAAGCCAAATAACTTAGGGCTTATTGGAAAACACACTTCCCAACCTTATCAAAACATGCCACCACCTCAAATAGGTCTAAAATGGCTGCACAAACTCAATTCAACAAGAAAAAATGCTGCCCTAACACAATACTCACTTTAGCATGTCAAAACCTCTCAAATTCACATGGAAAACACCAAATTTCACTTTAGGGCTTCATGCCCAACTCAACTCTTGACCTCCCCTATACTTACTCAACATCCCCACCCCTTTTTAGTGATTTTTTAGACCCATTCCTCGAGTTAGAGTGGCCACATTGAGAGGAATGGGTCAATACACCATTTTAAATTACTTTCAAACCTTAAAACTATGTGTTCGGGCTAGTCTCATAAATGGTTGAGATGGTAGGGGCAGCATATGCCTCATAGAAATGGGATGTCACAGTGATATAATCATCATGACACCCCATTTCTATGAGGCATACGCTACCCCTACCTTCTCAACCCTGCCGCATTGGCAAGCTAGTGAGTGAGCTAGCTTGCCAACGCTCCACTAGCTTGCCAATAGGGTAGGGTTAAGAAGGTAAGGGCAGCATGATATCAACCTAGGTGGTGAAGACCCAAACCAACTCAAAATGATCAAATTGAAACAAAAAACCAGCCCCTTAAACACTATACACTCAACTTATCCCAAACACACACCTAAAGGCTTGTAGCCCTCCAACACTGCTTTTTCTCAATATATTTTAGAGGTCATACAAAGACCTAACAAACATCATCTAAGACACACTTCAACTCCTAACACAACATACCAAAAGGTTTCAAGAGGTTTATTTGCAACAATATTGAAAACCAATAGGTTGCTCTACCTTCCAGGCCACCAAATAGCCCTCTTTTACAAAGGAGGTACCTCCAAAACACTTTTTTTTTCACCAAATCTCAACTAACAGTCACTAATTGTGTTACAAAACAAAAAATTCAACCATTATTTCTCATAGCCTTGACCTCTAAAATGGTGTACCACCAAACCCTCAACTTTCATGAAAATAACCTAGGGTTTATTGAAAGTCTTGACAAATGGGCTTACCAGACCTCACCAATGCCAACAACACTTCAAAAATTCCTTGCACAAACTCAAACAACCATTACATGGAAGGTTCCTTCAACATTTCATCAAAACCCTTCTTTAGCACCCCATTTACACAAGGAAAACAATGTAATTGTCTATCTTGTAATCATGGCATGCCCCTGCACCACCTTTGCCTATGCTAGAAATACTCTTGCATAGGATGATTTTAAGTATCTTTTATGAAGCCTTGAATGACATATATTTCATTTATTTGAATGGAAAAATACTTTAGGAACTAATATTCGTCTCATTACCATGCTATAGGTAAAATTATCCGCCATGCCAAAGAAACGAAGAAGGAATAAACTAACAGACGAAGAGTATGAAACCTTCAAAGCAAAGGAGAGAGAACAGGTGGTGGCATATTGTGAAAAGAAGAAATTGGGTACTATTGACGAAAACAAGCCAACTGAAGAGGAACCTCAACCGTCAAAAAGAGAATAGGATTTGGCAGCACAAAGGGCACGAATATGAAAGCATCATGGTAAGACAGATTCAAATACCGTAGTTGGAGACACATCCTCTATGAAAAGTGAATACGAAGGGACACCATTAAGCACAAAAGAATATGGAGGGACACCAGCTACCACAAGTGAATATGGAGGGACACCATTTATCACAAGTGAATATGATTGGATACCATCCAATGCATCTCAAGTTGAGAGTACATCATCACTTAGATTTGACAAAGAAGGTATGCCATCATCCCCAAGAGAACCTCAAGGTATGCCTTCTACTCCACCCTCGATCGAAGGTATGCAATCTATCCCACCTCAATTAAATATTGATGAAATTCCTAATGTTGAGATGTATGTACCTAGGAGAACACCACCTAGAATTTTGTGTAGAAAGCCAAAGTATTTGATTAATATTGATGAGGATATTTTGCACCACATGGAAGGTAAGATTCCAGCACGCACTTGTAGAAGATATGCTGATAAGATTTGGAAATTCTACATTGAAAGGATAAATGAGACTACAAGATGTCAACTATTTGTTGAAATCATGCGAGGTATAAAGTATGGAGACATCATGAAGAATCTTGGGTTGAGAACATCGAATGCATCAAGTGAAAACACTATTGTGAAGAATCTAATGGATGCATATGAGAGTGTGGGTAAGATCTCACACTCAAAGGATAGTAATATCACACGACATGTCATTACATCAACTTTGGGAAGCAGTCAAACAAAGAGAGCTCCTCTCATTAGAAAGACGAGTGAAAAAAATGAGAATTAGTAGAAAAACTTTATCAAAAGTCGTTCAAAGGTGGTAAAAAATTCAGGGCATCGATTCAAATGAATTATGGGTATTCTCAGGGAGACTACCACAAAAAGATTAAAAATTTGTTGAAGCATTGAGAACACTAATTGAAGAGTATTGGAATAATAACTCAAGACCATCTCTGAATCAAAGGGATGTGGTAAGAATGAGAATCAGTAGTCGGAACCGTGAGCCACATCCAAAGTATTTTTGGGATATGACTCAAGCCCAATTTTTTCATAAATTTCAAATGGATTATCCTCAAATTAGTATTTGTCAAAGATTTTTTGAAATGGTTAAACCTTTTTATGTCAAGATAAATCACACACGCACCACTTGTTGTTGTAGACTACATATTGAATTCTCTAACCATTATGATTTTTATCGTTCTATATGTTGTGATTTGCATGCTAATGATGTTTTGCAGGATTGTGGCATAGAAGCCCCATCAAATTTTTCAAGAGAGTTCTTATCAAAAAAATTATGTGAAATAGAGGATGGCCAAATATTCTATAGGACATCATGCTTGGATGGTTCATGCTAGTGTTGCAATGGCTTGCAACATATGCCAGTATATCAACATATGGAAAGCACAGATGAGGTGGGACAAAAACTAGTAGAGTTCGGGAAGTATAAAATAGTGGCATATGCTACAAAAGATGGGTCTCAAGCTAAAAGGTGTGATTTGGTTATTCAGAAGATTCCAGTGTATCAGTTTATGTCCATGTTTCATGATAATATAATGTATGAGTATGCAAGGCATACCCATAGAGCCTGATGGTTGGACACGAAATTCAAGTTATGCATGGACACCTTTCCGGTTGGCAGCATAGTATCAGTGGTTGACTTTGTAGAGAACTACACTATACAGCCACAACGTGAGGTGTAGTCACAGTATTAAAACTCCACACAAGTTTCGATATTTGTGCAAATAGAATTCATTCATGCAATTGATAGTACAGAGGACCAAAGGAAGGTATTGATAGAGTATCACTTTTATATTAGTGATGATCGCACACATTCTCTAGAGTTCATGCAAGGTTTCTTCCAGATGTTCTACAATGATTTGGCTCAAAGGGGCATAGCATATGGTCAACATATAATATGGTCGAATAACTGTGCAGCACAGTTCAAGAACTCGTGCATTTTCTATTGGTTGAGTAGGATCTATGTCATTACAGGTGTACAACATATGTGGAAATTTTGTGAGGCCCGACATGGAAAGGGGGAGCATGATGGTGTAGGAGCATTCGTGAAAAGAGCATTAGCACGAGAAGAGTTAAATTATAAAGATAGTGCAAAGTTGGCAGATGCAAGATCAATCGTCGAGTGGTGTAATGCTTCGATGGGTCTAGGTAATGAAGGTACATCTTCAGTTAGTAGATATTTTTGGTTGATGAATGATAATAACATTGCACCATATGAGGATTTTTGTACACTAACAAGATCGAGTGAGCTACACTCTTTCATTAGCTCAAATTCAGGCTCATGGAGTATCAATACATAGAAGATGGCATGCTTTTGTTCTTCATGTACAATGCAAGCCTGGAATGATTGTGAGTCAGGGGAGTGAGTTGACAAATGGTTGACAAGTTATCTTAACCCACTTCACATGTATCTCCCTCTGACGGAATTGGAACTAACACAGATGGAATCATCGGTTGACTTTGACCACGTATCAAATCTAGTTCAACCAGGCAATATATCTGCTTGCTTAGTTTTTAAAATTCCATATTGTTATATTACTGTTACCCAATTTTCACCTATGGGCTCAATCAGGGGAAATTATGTTATAAATTCGGCACGTGGATTAAATGTGCCTCCCATAAGGGTTGAGCCCAGCGTGCAGGTGTTCGGATTTCATTGGGAAGGTCTTTATCTGATGCTATTTCACAAGGAAGTCTATTGGAAAGCCTTGCCTCAGTCAGATTTGGCATAAAACTCCTGAGGAAGAAAGTCGTTGGGACCTTTTAGATGTCTTGCCGACTGGTAGTGTGTTATATTCATTTGGGATCCACCGGTTGGCTAGACATTTTATTGGCTGTGGGTTTTTATATGTCTCCCCGATTGCTGAGGTCTCGCTGACCATTGCATAGGGCTAGTGTCGCCAAAAGAAAGGAGTTCGATGAAAGGTGTGGCCAACAAGAAGAAGTCTCAGTGAAAGAAGGGAGTTCGTCGTAATGTCTCAACAACCAAGTAGAGTCTCAGCGACAAGGGATAGCGAAGGGAAAAAGTCTCACCGACAGGGTGGACTCTTGCCAAAGTGAAATGGCGTTGGCGTAAAGTTTTGAGCTTAGCGAAAGGTCTCACCGACCAAGCAAAGTCCCCCTGAAATGGAATGAGCTCTCGCCGAAACATATGGCCTCGCTGAGAAGTCTTGCTGACCCAATGGTGTCTTGCCGAAGGGAGTTAGCGTCGGCATAGTGTTTTGAACTCGGGGAGATGTCTCACCGACCCGATGGTGTCTCGCCGAAGGTTCATGCCTTCGGTATGAGGTCTTCCCGACTGATGTTTTTCTTGTCAATAGCGATGGATTTGCTGCAGAATTCGGTGAGAACTCTTGCCGAATGCAAATGTCTGGGCAATATCGATATGACTCCTGAGGACTCGCCATGATGTCTGGCCGAAAATGATTGTCTTGCCGATGCTTTTCTGTGATATCAATATAACTTTTGCATTCAATGTGAAGTCTTGCTGACAGTGGTAAGCTATGTCGATCGCTGCTATAGAGAATAATCGCATCGGGGAGACACGGCCAGTGTCTCACTGACATGCGATTCTTGCTGAATGACCTTTGACCACCTGGGATCATGCGTGGAAAATGTTCAACCAATCAGAGAGAACTAAAGGTGAACCATTAGTTGTCTGACTGTTTGACTACCCCTGTGAACGAGATCAACAGAGCATAAATGACATGGACTTATTTTGAGATCAAAGGTGATGGAGCAGCTCGATAAACAATGGTGTGGAGATCTAATGGGAAATTCTAAAGCTACTTGCAGAGGAATTCAACCTACAGAAAGATCTTGAGCAGGAAGAAGGCTGAAAGAAAGAAGAGGTTGTCAGTCTCGGGGACAGTTGTGAGGTCTATTGGCAAAAGGCAGATCGATATTAATGGTAATGCTCCAGGGGCATTCAAAGCAGCTCTTCAAGGAAGTTCAAGAGTGGACACGGAGGCCAGAGGTTAGTACATTAAATGCATGGTTGCAAAAGATCTGAAGGACCATCCCTAGAGCGATATTTCACCGACAGGGACATAGAGGATGCACATTGAATGCATTAGCTTTATTTCAAAAGATTTGAGGGTCGACCTTTCTTAAAAAAAAAAAAACTAATATTTTGTAAACCCTAATGCAAGGGGGCGATACTTTCTAGTTTTCATATATATGGCATTTTGGCCTCATTTTTAGAGAGTTCTTACTTGCATTTTTTATGCTTTGTGACTTCTATAAGTCCTTAGAGGAGAATACTAAGTTTTGTAACTCATTTACAAACATTGTATGGTAGAGTTTCACCTTTGGAGATCAATAAAGAAAGCAATTTTTGCCTTCTCAGTTATCTATTTTGTCGAGTGTGTTGGATGATTGATATATTTACATGTGAGTTTTCCTTATTCCTTCTTAATACATCTCATTAATAGCACTTTCAATCAGAGGAGATATGTACATTGCAGGTTATAGGTTATGCTGGTGATGCAAATAGTTTTAGTTGTGAGGAGAACTTATCATCCTTCTAGGACTGTATGTATCATAGCTTTCTTATGAAATTTTTATGCAGTAGCATATGAGTATTGAGTTGTGCATGTAAGCTTTTATTAGTTGATTGAAAATTGTGTGTTAAGCAGCTATACATGTTTGAACAAATTTGGTGTATCACCATAAGATTTGATTTTCATTCTCATGCATTCCTTCTCCCTTTTCCTTACAAAGATTAGTAGTCAAGTGATATTACCAGTTAGGAGCCAGCCTTATCCGGAGGTTCATTTCAACTTTAGGTAACCCACAACCTTGAAATGATCCCATCTTTCTCTAGAAAGATCAGTTCTTCATAACTTTGCATAGGGTGCATTTCTAGGAGATAACAATTACTTTATAGTGTATTTGTAATGTTGACTAATTTCAATAGATTTGTTGCACATATCAATGTAGCGAAAGTTTATGCAGTTATTGCAGATGAAGACAATGAAGAGGAAATGAACTATTACTTGTCTAATTATATTGAGGCCAAAAAGAAATTGGAGGCCCCAGTTATAGATGGAGAAAACATCGAATACCCTACAGGCTCAGTTGTTGTTGCTGGAACGTGGCTTAGAAGGTACCCACATAAGAGTGTTAAAATTTTTCTATTTCAGGACTTTGACATGCATCGTAAGATTCTTCATTACTCGAACCTTGTTGTGGCATCCAATGTTCATTTGACCAAATATGGGGGTAGACCTTTGAACAAGGTCTTGTGGAAGGTCTATGAGTTTAACCACAAGAAAATACTTGACTCAATAAAGAGTAGAGTAGACTTGGATAGTTCGTTGGATTAATTTGTAAGTATGCACATCGGTTCTTATTAATTATACTTGTATGCATATTAATTTGTTTGATGGAAATGCTATCATCTTATTTTACTTTTCCTATTTGTAAGTAACCTACTAAAAATTGATTGGTGTCCCCTTGCAGAAAACTAAAATTTACGAGCCATCCAAGAGAATCTTAGCCAAAAAAGAAATGCAACATCCTTATTTTGATGATCTTGACAAATCTCAATCAAGATTTTAAGCCATTACAAAAGTGTGTGCAAATATTGGTGAGGGAATTTCAAGTTATTCATTTGAAGTGAACTTTATCATGAGCAGCTATGATGTAGACATTATAAGAGCATCTCAAATTTCAACTTAGTCTATTCATGAGAGGTGTTGTGTGAAATAGGTATCTTGGAACTCCCAGTGAAGATGTATGACCAAGAGTGACTAAGTTGAGAGACTGGCATGCCTATCTGTAAGTGCCTTCCATCTATTCTCATTTCATTTCCATTGTGGATGCTCTTTCTTTTTCTCTTTTACTTTGTGTATTTTTAAGTAAACTACTAAAAATTGATTGGTCTCTCATTGCAGAAAATGTTGGTTTATGAGCCATCAAAGAATCTCAACCAAAAAGGAAATGCAACATCCTTATTTTGATGATCTTGACAAATCTCAATCAAGATTTTAAGCCATTACAAAAGTGTTAGCAAAGCTTCATGAGGGAATTTCAAGTTATTCATTTGAAGTTAACCTTATCATGAACAACTATGATATAGACATAATAAGAGCATCTCAAATTTCAACTTAGTCTATTCATGAGAGGTGTTGTGTGCAATAGGTATCATGGAACTCCCAGTGAAGATGTATGACCAGGAGTGACTAAGTTGAGAGACCGGCATGCCTATTTGTAAGTGTCTTCCATCTATTTTCATTTCATTTCCATTTTGGATGCTCTTTCTTTTTCTCTTTTACTTTGCATATTTGTAAGTAAACTACTAAAAATTGATTGTTCTCTCATTGCAGAAAATGTTGATTTATGATCCATCAAAGAGAATCTCAACCAAAAAAGAAATGCAACATCCTTATTTTGATGATCTTGACAAATCTCAATTTTGATTTGAAGCCATTATAAAAGAGTGTGTGAAGCTTAGCGAGGGAATCTCAAGTTACTCAATTGAAGTTAACCTCATAATGAGCACCTATAATGTAGACATTTAAAGAGAATCTTGAATGTATGAGTGACATTGTAAAATATCTGTGAGAACGAAGTACCTAAGGCATTGTAATGAGATTTACTTGTAATGAGATTCACTCAAATATTGTAATTTTGGAGTTCATGTTTGGTGCAGGAGCACCTTGTTCTCTAAATGCCTTTAATAGGAAAATTTGCAATATTTGAATTTTGAAATGTAAACAATGTGAAAAAGGTCATGTGAAGGTCATATGTAATGTATTCAAAGTCTCAAAGAGGTCATTAGGTGATTAGAGAAGTGATATTGCACAAAAGATGTCATTTGGTGTAAAATGCAAAACTTGCATTAGTTGCACAATTGAAAAATTTGTAAATAAAGGATGATTTTTTATGTATTTGCAGCACTTTTTCCTTTTCCTTTATCATAACTAGTTTGTAACCCTCAAAACAGGCTTTTGAGAGTCCATTAAGTGATAATATTGTCATTCCACCGATGTAGGGTTAAGTAGGTCGGTGGAATGGATTGCAATTAGGTTTTTTTCAATTTGAATATGTAAGCAAGGGGTGGCAATCTTCACAAAACCTCAAATGAATGAGTTTCAAACAAAATTTCAACCAACAACTCTCTATCTCTTCAATTTTAACCCTTCACTTTGCCTTGTCTAATAGGTCAGCAAACCCTAGTTTTAGACCTTTTCTCACAAACTTCTCAAATGACTTCACAAAAAAATGACTAATCTAGATAGCCATTATTGAGTTACAACACATACTTCAAAATCAGCAATGACTGTCTTGGAACATGTGCATCAAAAATGACCATCTTCATTGTCCTCATTAAGATAACTAGGCCTAATTTACAAAGGAACATACCTTTAAACATTCCACAACCCCTTAAACTTGTTGGGGCAGCAATTATCATGTATCCAAACCCTCAAATCTGCAATTTGTCGCAGGAGAAACTCACTCCACCATTCCAAACCACAAAACCCTTATTTTATGCTAGTATGAGGAGGGTTTATTGAAAGGAATGGTTCCACACCTTACCAAAACATGCCACCACATTAGATCTTCTTAAAATAACCTGCAAAAACTCAAAATACAATCACCCAGCCTCTACATGCAATATTTTATCAAACCCTAGGGCGAAACCTCATTTTTCATGCCCTTTTCCATAAAAATCTACATGGGCAACAACAAAAACCCCATAAAACTTATTCCCTTTCACCAAATAATCACCCTAACATCAAAATGGGTTTCTAAATATGTATAGGGTCTATGGAAACAAAAATAGATTGAAAAAGAGAACACAATCACCCTGCACGAAACCGTATAGTTCAAGGAAACATCAAATTTCTAGTAAAAATATAGAAAAATGCAAGGAAACAATGAATTTTATTGATCTTATTCTAAGTAAATGGTACATTTATGCTAGGCAAGGTACATTTATGCTAGGCATGGTCCTTTTTCACACCCAAACATGCGAAATCTCTCTGAGCTACGTTCAACTGACTCGATCCCTTAAGGGTCCAAAGTGCAAAAGGGAAACAATATTTGATGGGGTATTACTCGAAAACCATGGCACTTACGAAATATTTGTCTAATCCTACGAAATCACGTTGGGCCCCTCTACAATAACCTCTCTCAATTTTTGTTATCTCAGAGTGGTTTTCCCATGGTGTCCAGTTTTCACTTGATGGAAAAAGTGTCAAATGCAACCAGTGCAAAGTTGCAATGTGGTGTAACTTTCATTCTACAACTCGTGTGACCAAACAGACTGTTCCAACACGTCTGAATAGGTACGTTTACGCTAGGAATGGTCCTCTTTTTTACCCAAACAAGAAAATACTTAACACAATAAAATACTTGACCAAACAGGAAAGGTCTTGTGGAAGGTCTGTGAGTCTGACCACAAGAAAATACTTGACACAATAAAGAGTAGAGCAGACCTGGATGGTTCATTGGATTAATTTTTAACTATGCACATCAATTCTTACTAATTATACTTGTATTCATATTAATTTGTTTGATGGAAATGCTATCATCTTCATTTACTTTGCCTATTTGTAAGTAACCTACTAAAAATTGATTGGTTTCCCCTTGCAAAAAATGAAAATTTATGAGCCATCCAAGAGAATCTTAGCCAGAAAAGCAATGCAACATCCTTATTTTGATGATCTTGAAAAATATCAATCATGATTTTAAGCCATTACAAAAGTGCATGCAAAGCTTGGTGAGGGAATATCAAGTTATTCATTTGAAGTTAACCTTATCATGAGCAGCTATGATGTAGACATTATAAGAGCATCTCAAATTTCAACTTAGTCTATTCATGAGAGGTTTTGTGTGCAATAGGTATCTTGGAACTCCTAGTGAAGATGTATGACCAAGAGTGATTAATTTGAGAGACTGGCATGCCTATTTGAAAGTGCCTTCCATCTATTTTCATTTCATTTCCATTTTGGATTGTCTTTCTTTTTCTCTTTTACTTTGTGTATTTTTAAGTAAACTACTTGTTGATGATGTTTTTTGCACAGCAACAACTCAGACAGAATATAGTATCCAATCCCACTTGAAAGGTAAATCTCTATCAGCAAGCCTCAAGAGATAACCCCAAGGTCTCTAATGTCAGGTCTTGACAATGCATAAACAACTCAATGATAAAATGTGAAAATGTCGGTAACCAGTATGGGACCTTACTACAAGCAAAATACTGAATCTCAATTTATCAAATCTAACAATATGATGATACTTCAATCCTAGATTTAACCCAATAATCAAAAAAATAGCAAAAGATAAGGGTTTCAAAGAGATTTCTAGACTTAATACCAAACCCAAGATTAACAATGAAAATGACCAACACTCGAAATGGACCAATCCCTAAAAACTGATCTCTACTTGACCCAAATAAATCTGCAATCTTATAGAAACAGTGCAATCTTCTAAGGTGTTAGGATTTTCAAATCATGAACATTCATTCAAACAACCCTATTGCAATTGAAATGAACAAATCCTCAATTGAACTAAGCACAATGAATATGAAGTCCAGGCTAACTTTGCAAAGCAACTAACAATCAGTTGGTTGCGAATAGTATGGACTGAGGGATTGCTGCAACATTCAAGTATCAAATCATAAACATTATTAAATCGAATCTAATCTAAATATTAACCTCCTCAAAGAAATTTTAAAGATAGAATAACAAGAACCATGCAAGACAAGAGAATGAAAGTATGGCACCAAATCACAATGTCATTACTTGCACTCGAATTATCCACTGTAGCAACAATTCTAGCTTTCTATTACAATATTTGCTTGAGAACAACTACTTGCTGACTTTCTCTACTTAGTTCGCTTCTAACTATCTCTGCTCTATATCAATCTCTATATTCTAACTCTTACAAATGAGGCGAAATGCCAAATATATAGAATCCCCCAAAACCCTATCGGCCAAGCAAGGGTTTCGCAGCATTAATTAGACACCACCAATCAGCCAAGAGAAAGTCAAAATGAAATAAAGGAATGCATTAAATGCACGAACCACACCCAGGTCGGCCCGGGATTCCCAATGTAGCTCAGACCAATGCAAGGCGGGATAATGGGGAAGCACAAATCTTGATGCAGTTGGGCATTAACTTCCTTCCCCTTTGTCTTTATTTCGATCCAGCCCTTCATGGACTTTCAAGAACGCCCTATCCAAGTCGGCCACAGGTGGTAAAGGAAAAATCCTAAGTCATCTTTCAATTGATGCAATCTCCTCCCTTGATTGTTTTACCGACTTATCCCAATCCCCCTTATAAGTCAGGTATTTGTCAATGATAGCAATGTAGGTGGCCACATCATCCAACTGGTGCTCAAATGAATCATCATTAATCAAGTATAAACATCATGCCACCACTTCCTCAATTGTTCCAAGCTCAAATATTAGGGCGATCTTCCTTCTCCCTGTCATAATCTCAAAAAAGGCAATGGAGCCATTATACACATCAGCTAGGGTATCATCAATCTACCTCCTCTGTTTGTAGATCTTTCTCAAAACCTTATGTCTGATTTGCAGTGCTTCAAACCACTCCCAAGGTTCAACAGCTCCAGAGGAAGGAAGAATTTTATCACTTACTAACTTATCCCTGGTGTACTCCATGATAGTTCTGGTTTTCTACAATAGGAGATCTATATCCTCTTTATCTTGTGCTAACACTTCTCTAAACCAATCAGTTGTCCTTACTGCATCCTTCCCAGTTCATAAAATCTCCTTAATGGCCTCATTACCTTTTAGTTCAACCTTGCAGCCACTTCAGAGAAAGAGTGGAAGCCTTCATCTTTTCCAGCTCGGTAATAGTCTCTTGAGGTAAAGGATTTGCAGGAGAAACCAAAGGATTAATGGATTGCAAGGGCTTCATCAAATCTTCCAAGCACTTCTTGAGATTCTCATTTTCTTTCTTTAGCTCCTACTTGG